>JARQOC010000003.1:550629368-550756463 GCA_033576535.1 Allobates femoralis
TACCAAACATATGTAAGTTATTTTTTTAACCGTTTTATTTTCAATGGGGCAAAAGGGGGGGAGTTGACTTGAAGCTGTGAATGTCTGATCGTCTGTGCTATACAGAGTGGTGCATCAGCTAAAATTATGATTTCCTATGAATGCGGATCGTAATGACAGACAAAGGGGACATCAGCTGACCCCTAGCTGTCATGATAACTCATTGACACCGCGTGACTAAATCATGGGCATGCCATGATAGTGTTGTAAGCATGCTCTACACGAGGTCACAAGTTACTTTCAACCATGATAGATGCCTCATGCATAATTTATAAAGTGATCTATGCAAAAGATGTAGAGCTCATAGACTGTGAGCCCTCGTGGACAGGGTCCCTGCCCCTCCTGTACCTGTACGTCCTGATCGCCTAGATTTAGTGTACTTATTCTTGTCTCCCTTATCCTCATGTAAAGCGCCATAGAACCTAATGGCGCTATATAAATAAATAATAATAATAATAATAATAATTTAGTTGATCACGAGGCTCAATGGTCAGCACAACATCTGAAGGTTTTATACACAGGTTAATATACACTCCTCAAAACTGAAATTGCAACAGCAAAAAGGAGAATTCATTGAATAATGGAAATCACAGGATTAATAAACATGTAATGATATGCAAACATTTAGAAAATGAAAACAAAATGTTCAAAACATCTTCATTTATTCAATATTGTGTATGATCACCATAGGCTGAGGTATATACACTTATATACTATGATATGTTATCAATGGTTGTCTGAGGAGTGTTCTGCCATGCTTAATGTACTTGAGCACACAAATCATCAAGATCTGCTGCTGGCAGCTTTTTTTTTGCAATTTTCATCTAATGATGTTCCAGATGTGTGTGATGGGAGACAAGATTTGAGATGCTTCAGGTCATGGTAGCATTTTTAGAGAGTGCAGGCTGCTTACAGTAGCACAAGCAACATACAGATGAGAGAGACACTTCTATTAGTGAAACATCCTGAACTTAGATCAGGCTACAAGCTGAATATCAAGGGCTCTTAGTATAGTGCTACCCGTTGTACAAAGTAATGTGGAGGTCCTTTAAATGAGTGGAATGCTGATGTACATGTGTTCTCATTTACTCTCCCTAAAATCCTTTTCAAAGAATAGCCAATAGAAATCGCAAGCAGGGCAGAAAACTATTTCTATTGTCCGCCTTGCCGTGAACATAGGCTGTGGGAAGCAATCAGCGCAATAAATGGATGTGAACATTGTTATATGTATTTTGAGTAATAAAGTGGATTTAAGAGGCAATTATCATTTGTAATTTTCCTTAGTCTTTGCATTGAAACATTGAAAGTATTATTCAAGATAAATCTCCAAGAGTGCAAAACTCCCTGCCTCGTCATTAATATAGCGCCATTTATCCCTGAGAGCCTACATGTGAAAAGGGGCATACATAGACAAGTACAATAAACATGAGCAATACAAGGCACACACGAGTACAGAAGGAGAGAGGGCCCTGCCTGTGAAGGCTCCCAGTCTACAAGAAATGGGTGGGGATACACTAGGAGAGTGTAGAGCTGGCATGACTGGTAGGTTGGCCCAGCGGCATCATTGCAACACTGCTGCTCTCTATTGTTGGAAGTTTGTTTCTGCATCCCTGAAGGAGTGTAGTGACAGTAAAGCTGGTGGAATCCAATGATAAGAAAGAGCTTATAAATACTAAATTTCTTGCCTAAGTGACAAGCAACTGCTGAGGCCGGTATCCTAGGCAAAGAGCAGTAACAAAATAAAATTAAAAGTCTCTAAACGTTTGAGAATTGTGAGGAATTTTAAGTACCGTATAATTAAACTACAAAGTTTGTTTTCACAGTCACTTTGCAATTTAAACCATTTTTGAGTATGAGAATATCTCTTTATGATGTATGGGCTATCAAGTGGATAAAGGTTCTGTAGCAGGCCCGGACTGATAGGCGGGAGGGGCGGGACTTTTTCAGAGGGCCCGCCCACTGTTGGGCTGCGTGGGCCGCCCGCTCCTCCAGCCGCAGGTCTGCTACTCTAGACATCTGCCGCCGAGCGGCCGCTTCATTAAAGGGGTGGGGCCATGGACGTGAAGGGGGCAGGGCCATTTTCCCAAAGCAGGGCCCCACTTTGACCAATCAGGATCCACAGGTCACAATCTTCATCAAATTCCAGATCCCTCCCTGAGCCGATCATGTGACCTCTGATGCCTCCCCTCTATGTGACATCATCACAGGTCCTGCTATATGTGAGTTACTCCATGTCTGTGTCTCTCTTTCTTTCTTTCTTTCTTTCTTTCTTTCTTTCTTTCTTTCTTTCTTTCTTTCTTGCTTTCTTTCTTTCTTTCTTTCTTTCTTTCTTTCTTTCTTTCTCTGCATGTCTGTCTCTAAAGAACACTAAACTTTATAAACAGGTCCTCACTACATGCTGTATTAGTGTGCCTATATACTGTATGTAGTACCCCTACTCCTGTCCTGTTGTCAGAGGTGGTATTGGACTTTGATTTCAGCATATAACTGTTGTTTAAATTAATTATCCCCAATATGGAGTCATCACTTCTCTTCTGTATAGGTGATGACTTTCCCTTCACTGTGTATCTGACCGCTGGGACCCCACAATCCTGAGAAACGTGGCTTTGAAGAGTAACATGTAAATCGAGCTGTGGGTGAGAACTTCCTTTGCTGCGCCATTCACATGTGGCCCTTCAGATAACTCATTTGAGAAAGTGATGAGGCCACGACAACGTAAAAGCTAAATTCACTGATCGGGGCTGATGGGTGATATAGTATGTGGGCTGGTGGGGCTTGTTTTCCACGGCTGCTTTTTGATCCCAGTCCGGCCCTGTTCTGTAGGCACTGTTTAAAATTCCAAATAGTTATTCTGTCCCTAAATATATCAATAAATATTATATCTCCATACCCCTTAATGGGGTTTTTAATTTACAAGGAATGCTATTATCAACTTTTGGTAACCAAAATCAAACAATGTTAAAAAAAATTCTATAAAAAAAAATTACCTCTTATTTAAATCAGGTATTTATTACATGTTATTTTTGCGTTTGTCCTTTAAATAGCTTTTTTTTTTTTGCTTTCTTAAAGAGAAACTGTCAAGTCGTGGTAGCCATCTAACCTATCTCTACCTGTCCCTGCACCTTCCTATCTAATCCCTTACCATCCCACTCTGTGCTAAAGGGGCCCTATAACGAGGGAGAAAAATAACTTTCATACTTACAAACTGTCTCCAGTTGGAAACTGGAAAGGCAGGCTCCGAGCTCCATTGTCCCCTCCTTGCGCTGTCTTCACCCACCCTGCTGGGTGTCCGCATTCTCATTGGGCTGTGACACCTCCTATTCAAAATGCCTGCCTTTTGTGATCATGTAATGCCCTGGCCGGAAAGTCATATCCGGCCTGGTGCATTATGGGGATGATCACGTGGTACGCTCCGGCATCAAGATGTGCACTGAGCATGCACCGAAGCTTGGTGCATACCACGTGATCATCCCCTCAATGCACCGGGCCGGATATGACGTTTCGGCTCGGGTATCACATGATCACAAAAAGTGGGCATTTCGAATAGGAGGTGTCACAGCCCAAGGAGAGTGTGGATGCCCAGCAGGGTGTGTGGAGACAGCGTGAGAAAGGGAGAATGGAGCCCGGAGCCCACCTTTCCAGTCTCCAACTGGATACAGTTTGTAAGTATAAAACTTACTCCCTCATTATAAGGCCCCTTTAGCACAAAGAGGGATGGTTAGGGATTAGATAGGAAGATGGAGGGACAGGTAGAGATAGGATACAGGGCTACCACGACCTGACAGGTTTCCTTTAAGGAAAGTGGACCACAAACACTCTTATAAACCAAAAGTAACAAAGAGCAAGTTCTCACCCTCACTGGCGCCAGCACAGGTTCTCTGCTCTTGACTGTGTTTTGGCTGCAGCATTGACATCATGTTCACAGGTTACATCACCACAACACCTAAGTCGTAATGTGCACTGTCAACGTGATGTCACAGCCAAAGCATCGAGACCTTAGCAACACCAAGAAGTCAGCACTGGACAGTCTATTTTAGTTATTCAAGTTTATTTAGGGTCCACTTTCTTTAAAGCACCACTCCAGTTATTTTTTTTTTAGAACTGCAGTGGTGCATTAAATTTTCATGCTTTTTTTGGCACTGCTCTTGTCCCACAGCGCCATATAGTAAGACATCATGAGTTCTCAATACATCTCTATGAGAGCCAGAACAATGCTCTCATAGAGTTGTACTGTACTGAGTTGTGACCTTCGGCGCGCTTTATGAAACACTGGACCTGTCAGAGACCGATAGGAGGGGCGATACAAAAGATGGAGGGTGAGTATAGGACAGGGGTCAGGGGACTTAGATTTAAAGCACCATTCCAGCAGTTCAATAAAAAAATGATAGAGTGGTGTTTTAAAGTGTAAACACCACCCTTTAAACTATGAGCCCTATTTCTCTTTCTCTGTACTCTGGAAAAGAAAAATGATGTACTGCATAATAACATTAAAACACAAGTGTTATATGTTTTATTAATCTTTATCTTTTTTCTAAAATCTCACAGAAGTGCTGAATAAATGATGCATCAAATTCCAGCAAGTCATTGAGATTGCTAATGGATTTTAATGGCAGCTATTACGGCACATTCCCATCAGCTGTTTGTTTATGAAATTTACAGTTTGCTAGACCTTTGCGTCCAATTGCAAAAGATGTCCCCAATTTACTTGTATTAAACTAGCAAAATTTCAAAGGAGATACAAAGATAAGCAAGAAAAGTATTTATACAGTCAAGGAATAACAGATAGTGATGGAAGAAACCGAATTGTAAAGTTCGGGGTCCGTACCGAACACTTAGTGTTCCGACATATACCCTGAACACAAAATTCCCTGAGAAGTCTGTGTTACTGGGTTCGGCTGTTTAAATAAACGAAACAGTGATTAATCATCAGCGTGATTACATAACGGGTCCACCATTAGCTTCCTGATTAATCACTGCATGGTAGATGCAAGAAAGTATGAGTTGCTTCTAGGTCACTACATGTACTCCAACAGCCAATCACAGAAGCATACTCTATGTGTCCGGGTAGCTAAAGGGTTCTCAAATCTGTTCCCTTCTTCTTACTTCTTCCACTGGCCTCCGTCCCTCTCCCTAGGGCGCTGCACAGCTGGGTAAGGGTTCTTGGTTCTGGGCCTGGCTTGGCTCAGCAACCAGCTCCTTCACTCCTTCCTCTTTGCTGTCTCTCTGGAACTAAACTAAACTAAACTCAACTGACTCCTCCCCCAGTGGGGCTCCCCCTCCAGGTCTGGTGTGGAAGGTGTTGAATGCTGTGTGTACCAAGGTGTACATTCCTCACTGCACCGGTGCGTCCTGTGGCAATCCCCCACAGGGGTGCCACACATATGATACAGATTTAGTAAATTGTGAAAGGCCAAGAGAGGAGGTTAGGATTAAAAAATGAGAGGCAGATGAAGAGATGGGATTGTCAATTGGGACATTAAAATCCCCCATGATAAGAGTGGGAAGGTCATAGGATAGAAAGTGAGGAAACCACCTGGAAAAGTGATGATGGAATTGACTTGGGGGGGCCTGGAGGGCGATACACCACTGCCACTCGCAGGGAGAAAGGCTTGTAGAGTCTAACAGTGTGTACCTCAAAAGAAGGGAAGATAAGTGGAGGGACAGGTGGGATAACCTGAAAAGCACAATTTGTTGAAAGGAGTAGGTTAACAACTCCACTTGGTCTGTTCTCAGGTCTGGTAGGATGGGAAAATTGCAAGACACCGTATGAGAGAGCAGCAGCGGCAGCAGTGTCCAATTGCTGAATCCAGGTCTCAGTGATTGCTAGAAGATTAAAAGAATATGAAAGGAAAAGGTCATGGATGTAAGAGATTTGGCAACCAATCACAGATGCCTGCACAATGGGTCTGGGTCCAACAGGCAACCAGAGACACTGTCACAGAGAAGGAAAATTCCAGCAAGCGATGCAGTCTTCATTTTTTCATTCTTATTTTTGCATTATGAAGATTAAAAATAAAACATCTTGGGGAATGCAGTCCCCGGACGCTGGACGCGTTTCGGTAACAACCTTAATCGTCAGCATTCTTTTACACTCCCTCCCTCTCATTTATAAAGTTAAAAACCAACCACCACAATGCAACACATGTGATATATATTAGTATATATTGCAGCGGTAGAAAAAAACAAACAAAAAAAACCAGCCTCTGATTCTATTGCACAAAGAAAAAGCAGCATCATGAGTACAGAATGTAACAGGTTAAATGTCAGAATACTGCAAACATGTAATGTCTTTCAATAAAAATACTGAATAAAACTTTCATACATGTTTACTAGGATTTTTATATATTCATTTACAATGTTGTTTCCAATAACATGCACATTTTTTTACCCTTTTATCTTAGTTTCACTGAGTTTAATAAAAATATGATAAATCAGTGCGTAAATTTAGTCCTACTGGTTGGCGAGTATTCAGACTCAAGATCCATCTCAATTCTTTTTCAAGCACTAGTTTCTCTATATTACCACCCCTAGAATTGGCTTTTACTTTTTCAATGCCTTTAACTCTGAGACTTTTAGTGTTGCCCCCATGCATTTCCAAGAAATGAGGGAACAGGCTCGACATCTGTCTGCGGCTTGCCATATTCTCTGGATTCGCCGCAGACAGGTGTTCTCCTATCCTTTTCTTAAGGCACCTTGTGGTACAACCTATGTAATCTTTAGCATACGAAGTACATGTAGCCATATATACAACATTGTTTGTATTGCAATTTATATATGATTGAATATGCCAACTTTTCCCAGTGGCACGATTCACAAAGGTGTCATTGACTTCCATGTACCTACATAAGCCGCATCGATTGCCTCCACATTTATGATTGCCTTTAGTCTCAAACCATGTTGTTGCATGTTTATTGCTGTGGTTAGAACCATTTGTCAAAGATTAAGTCAGCGCGGTTACAAGTCGCAGTGTCTAACTGGTGCCGTGAGGAAGGTGGAGCATAGATCAAGAGATTCAGTGCTTTGTGCAATAGAATCAGAGGCTGTTTTTTTTTTGTTTTTTTTTCTACCGCTGTAATATATACTAATTATATATCACATGTGTTGCATTGTGGTGGTTGGTTTTTAACTTTATAAATGAGAGGGAGGGAGTGTAAAAGTATGCTGACGATTAAGGTTGTTACCGAAACGCATCCAGCGCCCGGGGACTGCGTTCCCCAAGATGTTTTATTTTTATTCTTCATAATGCAAAAATAAAAATGAAGACTGCATCGCTTGCTGGAATTTTCCTTTGATGTATTGCTGAGGATTTGGATTTCCTCTCCAGCTGAGAACGGTTTCGGTTAATTCAGTGAAGCACCTATCCCCATTCCTTCTCCCTTTGCTTGTACTGTCACAGGGACCTGGAATGGGGACCTGGAAGCAAGGGAAAACACAGCAGGAGATGTAAATATGCTTTAATCCCAATTTTTCTTTCTTTTACTGCCCCCAGCCTATACTGCCACCATTTTATAACTGTAAATTTTGGTTCCCCATAGACTTATATGGGGTTTGACTAAACCTTAAAGGGATACAGTCACCTCCAAAACGCCACCTAAGCTACCAAAACATGTCCCTGCAGCATCCTGCTCTGCACGGCACTGACTGGGCATTAATGACGCAATTCGCAATTCGGTCAGGTGACGTCAGTACACCCACGACGCTGTGTTCTGCTTCAAGCACCGCATGCGCAATGCGGTGCTTGAAGCCTAAAGAGCGGCATGGGTGTACTGACGTAACCTGACCGGAAATGACGCGAATTGCGTCATTAATGCCCAGTCAGTGCCGTGCAGAGCAGGGAGGGCGCCTGAATAGAACATGAATAAAAGATCACGCCCATTAGGGCATGATCTTATGACGAACAGGGCACATAATGAACAGCACTAAGGGCTAAAGAATATGGCCCCTGCTAATTATAATCCCTAATGAGAGAGTATTAAATCGTTTTTATGCACTTTCACAGGATGCTTTTAGGAGACAATAGGAATGTGAGATTAGTGATAGGATGCTGCAGAGACATGTTTTGGTAGCTTAGGAGGCGTTTTGGAGGTGACAGGATCCCTTTAAGGAAAAAAAGATATACACAAAACATGTGAAAATACCCTGCAATAAATAAATAAAAAGCAAGTGTTATAAAAACACAGGATACTTAGTATATACGTTTTTGCAAAAAGGTACAAAGCCATTTCATCAACGTCAAGGTGTACCCACTTCAGGACGGTCCCTACTCTAACTATTTTAAAACCTGCCCTTGTGTCTGCTGACCTCAGAAAAGAAGGATGCAGAGTGTGACCAGAGTCACTCTCACCAGAAGAGCAAGTGTACATAATAAATCACCTGGACGGTTTGGAAAGCAACAAGACATCGCAAAGGACTAGCTAATACAGTATTAGTCCACTGCTGTAAAGACATTATGACAAAACACAATAAGAGAAAGTGATCTGCAGCTCCCTTTTTGATGCCATTATGGCATAGTAGGGTATATGGACAGAATTTGTCTTGATTAGATAACCTATTTACAAGTGTCATGACCGGGGCTAGGATACTCAATCATTGGGCCGAGTGGATCCTGTTTAGCGTGTCAGTAGTAGTGGTGGCAGTGCTCAGTGATTGTGACCCAGGCAAAGTGGTAAGGGGCACACCACAAGGCGTGTGTGCGAGTTAAGTCAGTTTTACTGTGTCCTTATGGTGGTGAGTGATGCCTCCCCATGGTGTTGATGTATTGCGGGGAGCCAGGAGAATCAGGAGACACTTTTAAAGGTAAGCTAGTTGCTCTTAAACACAGCAAGAAGGTACACAGCAAGAGAAGGTAGAATGAATTCTGTTGGTGATGCTCTTCAGGCATACAGCATTAAGACTCAGAACAGTCCCTAATGAGGCAGGATGACAGGATGTCCTACCAGTGTTTTAACCTGTAGTCCACTACAGCCTGATGTCCACTAAGCAGACCCCATAGTTCTATTTTCTCTGACTTTCATGTAATACTGTAGATTTTCTTCTCTGCCATCATGTGTTCCATGGAGCAAGCTTTCCTCACCAGGCCCGGATTCCTCCTGCAATCCGCAGCTTTAGTGTTCCAAGGTTATTTCCCAAAGCTAAAGTGCTGTAATAGATCACGGCACTCCAGCCAGTCTAGGATGAGGTGCATATTTTTATTAGAGACCCTACATGGATCTCAGGTCTGCCCACTTCCATAAAGTCTTGTGCTGGAGCAGTGTTAGTGTCATCCTACATTCTTGCTAGCTAAGGGTGGCTTCACACTGGCGTTTGTGTCTGCATGCTGATGGCATGCAGACACAAACGCTGTCAAAAGCAGGGTCCAAATGATGTGTCCGCAGCGGATAATGTCCGCCTGCGGACACATCACTATGGAGCCCGGCAGCCAATCGGCGCTGTCCGGGGGCGGAGATCAGCGGCGGAGATCCCCGCCCCCCGGCCGCCGGTAAGCACCGGGACGTGTCGGCGGGGAGAACAGCTGATCTGAAAGCTGTTTGAATCTTCCCGCGCCGACACTGTGAGGAGATGTCGGCGCGGGAAGATTCAAACAGCTTTCAGATCAGCTGTTCTCCCCGCCGACATCGCTAGGAGATTACAGGCGGCAGGGAGGAGGAGGACAGCAGAGGCTGAGCTGATCTCCCGGTGGCCGTCGGTGAGCTCCTGTGACATCACCGGCGGCCACCGGGAGATTTTTCAATGGGTCCGCAGCGTTCTCCCGCACTGTCAAGCACTGAACACTGCGGACCCATTGAAGACAATGCATGTTTTGTACGCTTGGGGACGCTTGCTGATTGTCCAAGCTCCCCGAGCGCACAAAAAATGCAACATGCTGCGTCCCGGGTGCGGATGCTGGACACCGGAAGGAGCAGATATCGTCCACATCCGCACCCGAACGCAGCAAACGCAGGTACCATGCGTTCCTATGTTAAACATAGGAACGCAGTGCGCATGCGTTTGAATGCGTATGGGAACGCAGCATACGCTGCGGCGCCAAACGCTAATGTGAAGGCACCCTAAGATGGTCACTGGCTTGTGGTCCCCTGTCCACTGACACTAGCATCTGCACTACTCTTGGGCCAAAAGGCTCCATCCACCCACACTCTTACCAAGCTACCACCTAGGTGGGGAGTTTACCTGATTGTATGTCTCCGTTATGTGCTACAGATCATCTTAAAAACTGCAAACTCATCCAGACACATACGCAAGATATTCTTAAAGCTATTAACAGTAATGTAATCCCCATTCTGGGGTATTACACAAGTAGAAACTTGAACATGATTTTCCACCTATTTTCCACTGTCATTAGTTGCCTGTCAGCTCTAAAAATGGCTAGAATGAACAGGTTTATCTTAAGGAACTCATTTTACCCATGGGTTGCTCTGGACTTCACCCTTTAACCCCAGTATCGGAGTTCAGACTTCCACAAAGACCCTGAGTTTGAAACATGGAAAATCAGAAGGGCAGAAAAGGAATAAAATCAGAAGACAGAAGAATAATGGGAAATTAGAAATGAAACAAGATCAAAATGTGGATATCACAGGCTAACAGGAGCTGGAATGAAAATGTAAACCAGTGCTAGTTAAACTATATCTGGCAGCTCCCAGCATTAATTTTGGAATATTAGTGAATTGGGGTGCTGTCATTTTGTCAAGGTAGAGAGCTGATTACTCCATCCGCACAGCACGAATACCCCATACTGCCTCACCAGAAGGCACGCCAGGTCCGAGCCACTCTTGTCTCAGTAGCTGGACAATGCCTGCACAACCCAAAGTAGGTGATATTGCCCACATCACCAACACCACTAGCAGAATTTAAAGTACCGTATATACTCGTATATAAGCCGACCCGTGTATAAGCCGACCCCCCTACTTTTGCCCCAAAAATCTGGCAAAAACCTATTGACTCGTGTATAAGCCGAGGGTGGACCCCAGCACAGGTATACAGCCCCCAGCAGTGTGGTATGCAGGCCCCCCCAGTGGTATACAGGCCTCCCCAGTGGTAGTATACAGCAGCCCCAGTGGTAGTATACAGCAGCCCCAGCAGCCCCAGTGGTAGTATACAGCAGCCCCAGTGGTAGTATACAGCAGCCCCAGTGGTAGTATATAGCAGCCCCAGTGGTAGTATACAGCAGCCCCAGTGGTAGTATATAGCAGCCCCAGTGGTAGTATACAGCAGCCCCAGTGGTAGTATACAGCAGCCCCAGTGGTAGTATACAGCAGCCCCAGCAGCCCCAGTGGTAGTATACAGCAGCCCCAGTGGTAGTATACAGCAGCCCCAGTGGTAGTATATAGCAGCCCCAGTGGTAGTATACAGCAGCCCCAGTGGTAGTATATAGCAGCCCCAGTGGTAGTATATAGCAGCCCCAGTGGTAGTATACAGCAGCCCCAGTGGTAGTATATAGCAGCCCCAGTGGTAGTATACAGCAGCCCCAGTGGTAGTATACAGCAGCCCCAGCAGCCCCAGTGGTAGTATACAGCAGCCCCAGTGGTAGTATACAGCAGCCCCAGTGGTAGTATACAGCAGCCCCAGTGGTAGTATATAGCAGCCCCAGTGGTAGTATACAGCAGCCCCAGTGGTAGTATATAGCAGCCCCAGCAGCCCCAGTGGTAGTACACAGCAGCCCCAGTGGTATACAGCAGGCCCCCAGGGGTATATACAGCAGCCCCCTGGGGGTACCCAGCATCCCCCTGGGGATACCCAGCAGCCCCCAGGGGGTACCCAGCAGCCCCCTGGGGGTATCCAGCAGCCCCCAGGGGGTACCTAGCAGCCCCCTGGGGGTACACAGCAGCCCCCAAATGCTGGCACTCGCCCCCCCTTGCAAGGGCACCCCCCACGCTGCTTCTCTTACCATCCCGGTCTTCTGATCAGCGCCGCTCCTCGGTGCTCCGTCCTCACTGCTCCCGTCCTGCTACATCCGGGATCTCCGGCCGTCGCGCGATGACGTCATATGCCTGCGACGGCCGGAGATCCCGGATGTAGCAGGACGGAGCAGCGAGGACGGAACACCGAGGACCGGCGCTGATCAGAAGACCGGGATGGTAATATAAGCAGCGGGGGGGGCCCTTACAAGGGGGGGGCGAGTGCCAGCATTTGGGGGCTTATATGCACTGCTTCCCCCTGCCGCTGATTGACAGGGGGAAGCAGTGCATATTTAATGAGCGGCCCCACGTGTCGGGGCCGCTCATACAGCAGCCTCCTCCAGCCTCCACAGCCCCCACCACAGCCACCACACCATGTGTACCGTATAGACCCGTGTATAAGACGAGGGGGAGACTTTTCAGCCAAAATTTTGGGCTGAAAAACTCGGCTTATACACGAGTATATACGGTATATGGCAGTGTCTGATGACTGGAGCAGACACCCTGGCAGAAGTAGATCCTGGAAAAATTACGTAAACTCTATTTTATTTAAAAGTATTTGGTAAATTATCTATAACAGCCACAAAAAATGAGGATCAACCCATATTTTAGTATGATCGTGCAGAAATTTACCTGTTCTATTTTCATGTATCCTACTTTCAAATCCAAATTCTGTTACAAAAAGAACTGAATGTATGCTGAATGTCATGTCCTATTGCTAAATATTCTATACTAATATTAAAAATGTAATAAAATTCAAATGGTGGATCACTTGTTTTGTCTTTACAACATACAAGGTGTCAAAAGTATATTGTGAGCAGTAATTTTTAATGTGTGATGTCATTTAAAAAAACATATAATCTACAGTATACACTGTATAGTCATGGCAATGCTCTCTTGTATTCACCAATTCCACATATTAATGATATACAATCAGATTTGCACTACTCAGGGTTTGTTTGCTCTACAAAAACAGTTCTTTTTACAGTATACTGAATTATGGCATTACTTACACATCTTTATCACAGTTCTATATGCACGCAGCCAATAATGAAACTCCATTCTAGAGTGGCTACATCCATACACTGCATTCTTACAGCTTTTTTCTGCAGACAAAATTTGCTCTTTCGGTGTAAAAATGACCATTTTGCATTCATTGCTAAATTCTCTGCACATACACTGACCCATTTTCTCCATTTTCTTTGTGTCACAGTAACCCTTTATTGCTTAAAGTGTTACAACCGTTTAAATTTTTACTTAATAATTATGTGGAGCAAGCGATTTTAATAAACTTTCAAATATACTTAATAAAAGAATTCTACTAGAAAACCATTCATAAACCTTCCACAAGGTGTCCCACTAGAATGCGTCTGAAGCAGACATATGTTCATTCTCAGAGAGATCCGTCTTCACACTGAATACGGCCACATAACCATATAAGGGAGGGGACAGGGCATATATTGCGCCTGTCTAACTTTGCTACAGCTGATCACTGTATCAGATTACATCAGGGACAGAGAGCTCTGGGCTGACAGCACAAACACAAGCTCTTATTATCTGAGGAGCTGTGTGGGGTACATCAGCTGGAGCAGACCAATATGAATGCAGAAGATAAGATTTCCTGTCTTTGTGCTGACAGCATGGAGTCCTTTGAGGTAATCTAATACACTGATTTTTACCCTGTTACAAATCTGCCTACTCATTCTTGTGTGTCCAGGCAGCTTTGTGTGTGGCCAGTAACTATGGTACACATCGGGTAACTAAGGGCAGCATTTACCAGAAGTTCCCAACGTTACCGCTGGCGGTTACAGCAGGCTGAGCTCTGCTTTAACGGAATCCGGTTGCCGCAGGTGCAGCGCTCAATGTGACCCTAGCCTAATTTTGAGAATGTGTGTCCCACACAGGCCTAACAGAACTTGATTGTGCTCCTCTTGTGTTGTTGTTAGGCTGGGTTTACATGTCCTGTCACCATTTCCGTTTTTTGCATTTTACAAACGGATGCAAAACAGATCCATTGACTGATTGGTGATGGATGTATCCAAACTTGACATCCGTTATTGTCAAATTAATCAGACATCCATTTTTTTTTTTTTGAGAGACAAAAAAAGTCATGCTTGCAGGATTTCTCTTGTGCAGATCCAAAAACGGATCTGTTAAAATATAATGGGTGACTCTTAGGGTCGGTCAGGAGTTCAGAGACTGGGGTTTGTTTAAACTTTTCATCTGGACTAATTCTGACCTGTCGTGGTCGGATACATATATTTTTGGGGAAATTTTGTTTTCTTTTCCCCCTTTCCCATAATTTTTTCAATTTTTTTTTAATTTTTTCTTTCCCTTCTTTTTTCCTGGTATCTATATGAGGGGAGAGGGGGGAAAACTTCTCTCCTCTTCCTCGCTATATATGTCTATATTTTGTGTTCTTTTTGCAGAAGATATCCTTCTCAATTCTATATTGTGTAAGGTTATACAGGTTGGACCTCGGGAAGAATGTGATTACGTTGGAGACCCCACGAAATTGAGAGGTCCTTAAAATGGTGACAGATGGGGATGTTTATTTTTATATTATTGTTGTTGCCTTTCTAGCGCGACAGTATTTTAGAATTTTTGAAAATGTTATTGATTACAGGGCTGATGTTTCATGTTAAGATGAGGGACAAGACGGGCACGGAGGGGAGGGTTGAGGCGGACGTACATTGCGGATTGGTAAAAGACCTAGAGTCCCAGGGTTGGGACGACGGCACATGTATAGTGCTTACTTAGCTTTGGGACGTGGGTTCTGGGTCCCTACTCTAGTTAAGAGTATTGTAGTTTCAAGTTGGGTTGGGAAGAGGGTTGGGGGGGTTGGGGGAGAGAGGGGGGGCAGGCGGGGATGAGGAGACAGGGCCGCATACATGGAAACATATTAATATTATGGGGGAGGGGCTAAGTCATCGGCTGAATAGGGTCATCGAGGAAATGAGATACTTCATCCAATTCTGATAGATCATAAGCTCAGTAAGTGCATTGTTGGAAACCACTTAAACAAACAGAACAGTCGCACAGTCTTAAACAAATACTGGGCTCAGAGGGCAGTAACCCCTGCTACCTTCTCCTCATAAGCTAGGGGAGTCGAGGATTCCATCGCACACTTGAGGACGCTGAAGCACATAGACAAGGAGGGGCAATATGTGTGGTGGTTTTAGGCTGGCTGTCACTGTACTGTATTGCTAAATCGCCGCGTACTCCAGTATTAAATCACGGAGAATGAGAGGCTAGGTGCAGGAGAAAAATGGCATGGATCAGCCATTCTTAATGGAGACTTTTAATGTGATGGTCATGGATCTGAAGAGTAGGGGGAGGAAGAGGGGCAAGTGATTACATTCTACATTAGTGAACAAGACAGTACTAATGAGAATCCTTTAGAGCTGAACTATGTGGGAGAAGTGCTTTTCGTGTTTCCTGATTCAGCAGACTGTATCCCGTGTATGTCCCTTAGGAAAACTTATTGATGAGCTAGTGAAGAAGTAAGATATTTGATAGAGCGGAGAATCATGTACCCAGCCTCGTTCCTCCAGCCGAGATCACAGGGGCGCAGAGATGAAAACCGGTATGGCTCCATGTCATGAAAAGGGGAGAGGAACTGGAGCAATTTCTATCAATTAATGAGGGACCACTCATTATGTGGGAGACTCGGAAGCATTTTTGCTGATCCTCTTTCAGATGTGGTAGAAAGGAGCTAACAAGGACAGGTGACAAACTGGGGGTGGAGTCAGGCAGTGGAGGCCCAAGCGATCCAGAAGAATCTCTGGAGTCACAGGAGGAAGTTTGACGTCCTATGGGAGCAGGATAAAAAATGAGTTCGGTCTGAATCAAAATTTTTAAGGAGGGAAAATGTCGGACACCTTCTATCAACTGCTCCAGGGATACGCCATCTCGTTCCCGATTTGAAGGTCAGGTGGGAGGGGTACGTGCAAAACTGGCTTGTGCCTTTAACCGAACATCTACTTCACAGATGGGGCCGGAGAGAGGAGGAGACTGGTCTTTCTAGAGTCTGCTACAACTGTGCTGAGGGTTGGAGCTTAGAGACACCTGTTACGGGATGGTTCAGAACTTGAGGTTGGCCAAAAGCCCCCAGGGGCGGTATTCGTGCCAGTACTACAACATCCTAGAGGAGCTTTTGCTACTCAAATTTAGAGATCTCAGGAGGCAAGAATGAGGATTCTGACATAGGAGAGAATAAAAAGTAGTAGGTGATCCCAGAAGGAGGGGAAGGACCTATGCGGGTATACATACAGTTTTCAACGTTGCTGACGCGCCCAGTGTACAAATTTAAAATGGTAGTGCATCAATAAGATGCCACTGAAACCAAGACCAGGCTGGTTTTATGCCTAATAGTACTCTGCCAATTAGGGCTTTTTCTAAAGCACTGCATCAGATCGGCCGAGAGGGTAATATCGCTGGATGCCCATAAGCAAGTATTACCTCAATAATGTTTAAATACAAGCTTGTCCAGATTTTATCGTGGATAACTCTTAACCCCAGTGCAAGCTCGAGGACACGGGACTACCTGAAATGATTTACAAGGGAACCAATCAATGCCCATTGGCGCCCTCTTTTGCCTCTCAGTAGATGGCAGTATGATAGAGGGTCCTAAGGAGAAAATTTAAATATGGTGTATTTGGGTAAAATCGCCTTAAAGGCAGGATACCATGTTATTATTCTTAAGATCAGGGGCCCCTGGGCCATGCCATGCAACTAAGAGTTGGGACACTGTCGAGTTAATATAAAGTGGCTAACAAGTTCGTTGAGGTTATGAGTGGAGACGGGATGAAATACGCAGTCACAACTTACAAAGCTGAGGCTAATTTATAGTATTTTATTTTAGGTGGCTTTTAGGTTTGGGTAACATTACCCTTTGTGCTGTACTGGGCGTAAGTTAAGCCCTTTGGGCAGCTTGTTTATCGTTGTGGAGGTTATCTAACACACAATGATATTATAGGCCAAAGTATATAAGTGGCTACAAGTAGTCTCTTAGGGTTGAACTGCTGGAACTTTAGCATGTGACATTGGACTGTAGTCAGTGATGGGAATGACTGAGCAGATTATTGTTAAAGTTAAAGAATGAGTTGTTGTTATTTTCTTTGTTTTCTCGGAATATTGCAAAACGTTATGTGGTTAATTACTCTGATTTTGTTTTAGACTAATTACAGCTACGGTTCCATGCGAAAGGTTTGCTGCGTCCATACCAGTCAAGCTGCCAGCGTCATGACAAGAACGCTGGTGCGCGTGTGCGTCGTGATGCGCGAATCGTCCGTCACAAGGACATTTTGGGTTTGTATATCGTCTTTGGAGAACTTGGACAACAGCAAGCTCACCAAGGTAAAAATAGCTTGTCTCAATGGTCAAAATAGTCTGAGACAAGGACCTCAGACCCTATAAATCGAGGGCTGACGCTACAGGAGTAACTGCGGAGTCCACAGCGGAATCAGTGACCTTTTGACTAGTACGACACATCTACGACTCCGGGTATCCATTAGCATTTGCACACATGGATTCTGAACTGTACTTTCTTCACCAGGCTAAGAACAACGTGTGGAGAGTGCGCGGATCTGATCTCATCAAAGCTTCACATCAGGTTACTAACCTCGATATAGATGCCTACCGGCGCGAGATTTGTCATTGCCAGTGGGAAGCGATAGGTGCGGAACCCATTATGATTGTCGCAGACCTTATCCCTACACAATCCAGGTTTAAGGTTTTGTTACCTCATGATTGCCAGTTACACAAACCTGAATGTGAATGGCCACCATAAATGGGGGGTATTATGAAACATAGGCATTATCCAGAGACTGGAGGTACAGGTTGGTCAAGAAAAACCTTCCAAGTTGGCATAATGTTCACAGATTGGGTCTCACTGAATTCGGAAAGCTTATTCGAATACATTACCTATCACACTGGCGCTTTGACAAGTCCCACGGTGGAGGGTTAGAAAGTTTTAGCTACACAAACACCATGGCTTCAATAGCCGATAGACTATGTCTTGGGGACGTGTTTCAGTTCGCTCAATGTATCAGCTCATGCCACTAACAATGGCTCGATCCAAGCCCTGTGATAATACGATCTTCAAACGTCTGAAGCCAGTCTCACCTAGTTTGTAATCATTGGAGACTGACAGATGGTCCAGTTCTTGCTATAACAAATCAGTACAGGCAACAAACAGCGTGACCTTGGTAAACTATTACTGACAAACGACCCCACTATACGCATTCGTCAGTCAGCTATGGTGAAGCACATTAGGGCGTTTTACAGGGGTAGTGCCATTGCACATCATCGGATTAATAAATGGAGATGCAAAACTCCCGATACCTCAAAGATTAGAAGGGGTAATTTAACGTCAAGCAGAGCACGACTACGACACACACCGCAAGAATCGCTTTCAAAGAAAAATAGTGAGGATCCTGAGCAATACCACTGAAGCCATTACCCATTAAAATGTGGAGGAGCCTTCTAATATTCTAGGCACCAAGAACTAATAACTATGGAATACTGCATAGAGTGGCAGACCCACCTGATGGTGTCTAAGGCTTATAAGGATAAAAGCACTATAATGCCCCATGGGTTATTAAAGATCCATAAGGGTGATCATTATTACCACTTTAATAGTACTCAAAATTTTCCATGTAATATTCTCACTCACATAACTTTGTTTCCCACCATTCTCATCACTCTGTAATACAAACCTATCTCTTGACAGATTACTCTCTATTCATCACATACCAAACTATCCGCAGGGTTGTCTCTTAGAGGACTAATGACAAAAATTACGATCACGACGGAAATTGCAGCAATTAGTGAAAATTACCTGAATGTAAGAGACAACCAGGGATCCAGAGGGTGCCACTCTACTATAAGACCACATAGATATAGCTTCCTCACTACTGGTAAATCGTATTAATCATTTATGGGGGTGGGATATGTACCGACTCATACTTCGTTCATATATTACTGTAATCCCAAAGGAGGGCAAAGATCCGATGGAATGTGCAAGCTATCGCCCCATCAGTCTGTTAAACTCTGATTTGAAAATCTTCACCAAGCTTTTGGCAGAGAGGCTGGGGTCCTTGCTTCCACATTTAATACACAAGGATCAGGTAGGATTTATACGTTTCCGACAGGCAGGGGATAATACCAGACGTATCCTAGACTTGGTCGAGGTGACCAACAAGGAGCGGGGGAGGCCCTTTTGCTAAGTTTAGATGCTGAGAAGGCCTTCGACAGGCTAGATTGGACATTCATGTTCCACTCTCTTCACCACTTTGGCCTGTCGGGACCTTTTGTTACGGCTCTGAAAGGTCTATATTCATCACCCACTGCTCTGGTGCGCCTTCCTCACGCACATTCCAGAGACCTGCTCATAAAAAATGGAACGCGACAGGGATGCCCCCTTTCTCCTCTGTTGTATGTCCTCAGTATTGAACCATTAGCTGCGCAAATTAGACTGAACCCGGATATATTGGGAATACAGCTTAAAGGTAAACAATTCAAAATCGCCCTGTTCGCAGATGATGTTATACTCTCCTTGACAAACCCTATAACCTCCCTCCCTAACCTACAGGCCACTATCGCATCTTATGCTAAACTATCAGGCTATAAAATCAACTCTACAAAAACTGAAGCACTGCCCATAAAATATCCCGGAACCTAAACTTCATCTCCTTAAAAGTTTATATAAATATACATGGCGCACAACATCCATCCGATACCTGGGGATCGATATGACCTCTAGCTACAAAACAATATTCCAAGCTAATTTCCCACCCCTCATTCAGAAAGTAGAAGCTCAGCTTAAAAAATGGTCATCCCTACAAATTTCGCTCTTGGGGAGAATAGCAGCTGTGAAAATGTCCATTATACCCCGGTTTTTATACCTATTTGAAACATTATCAGTAAAAGTACCCGTAGTAATTCTAAAAAGAATCCAGTCGTTTTTAATGAAGTTTATCTGGCATTCGGGGAGCATCGAATACCAGCCTCGGTCCTTTGTGCGCCAAGACGACAGGGAGGTGTTGCATGCCCAGATATTTTACTATACTACTACGCTACGCACCTACGCCATTTGTCTCACTGGACGACATTGTCAGCTTGTACCAGATGGTCAGAGGTAGAACAATTATGGCTAGCTCCATACCACCCTGCTTCATTGATATGGGGAAAACCCTCGGAGATTCCCTCCAAAATGTTGTTGGGACCAATGTCTTTCACCAGAGGCATTTGGGATAGATGCAGGATTAAATTTCAGATGGCGACACACACCTCTTCTCTGACCCCTTTCTTGTATAGCCCACACATTTCGGGAGCCATGGACTCTGCTACTATGCGAAAATGGGCAGAAGCAGGCCTCTTTTGTTTCCGTGATATACTAAACCCACTTACCCACAAAATACGCTCTTTTACTGAACTATGCTCGCTTTATAAATTACCGGTAACCCTTGGCTTTTCGTACCGACAAATAATTCACTACCACGCGTCGATCATGGGAGTTAATAAATATACTAAACCAACCCAATTTGAAACCCTTTGCTCTCGGGGACCCTCTACAAAGGGTCTAATATCAGATATATATGCTATTTTGAACTCTCGAAGTATCCAAGGTCCCCTCAAACATGCCTATATGACACGATGGGAAACATGGCTAGGACGGGAAATCTCTGATTCGATGTGGAAGGTGATATGGGAGAGAACCTTCAGAACGTCAATTAATACCCTATACAAAGAGAATCAGATGAAAATTGTGATGACGTGGTATAACACCCCCGAGATGCTTCATAAGTTCAACCCGGCAATACTTGATAATTGTTGGCGATGTGACCAGAGAAATGCCTCATTATACCATCTATTTTGGTCCTGCCCGATAATCCGAGGCTTTTGGGGGTCAATAGCAACAGTGTTGACACGGTTATGGGTCATATTCTACCCGTAGACCCGGCTCTATACCTCTTAAATCTGTTCCCTTTAAGCTTGAATAAACCCAAGAGCAAACTCCTAATGCTTCTTCTTACAGCAGCAAAATGCCTGATATCTCTCAATTGGAGGACGAGGGCTCCACCTTCGTTGTCCGACTGGCTTATACGGATAAAGGACCTCCGATCAATGGAACAACTGACAGCCACGCTTCATAACACAATGAACAAATTTACCCAAACTTGGCAGATATGGGATCTCTCCATGGACTCACAACAATTGTAATATATGGAGGATATATGTTGATGTTCTTGAATTTTGATATTGGAAAATGTAATGTGGACTTATGATTATGAAATCACATTTGGTATTGTTCTGATTGTTGATATGACTTAAAAAAAAAATTAATAAAAATCAAAGTTGGAAAAAAAAAATATTATGGGGGAGAGGACTAAAATCATCGGCTGGAACATACGGGGGTTATCGGGAAGGAAAAGAGAGTAGCGGTTATCCAATATCTGATGGATCATAAGCCTACAGTAATGTGCTTGTTGGAAACTCACTTAACAAAAGACACAGTCGAAGTCTTAAACAAAAGGTGGGCTCAGAGGGCATATCACTCTACCTTCTCCTCATATGCTAGGGGGGTGTCGATCCTGATTCATTCATCTGCACACTGTGAGGAGCTGGAAGTTCACATAGACAAGGAGGGGCAATATGTGTTGGTGGTTTGTAGGCTGGCTGGACAGTTACTGTGTATTGGAGCTATATATATCCCGCCGCCGTACTCCAGTATTAAATTACGGGAAATTAGAGGCTTGGCGGAGAAAAAGGGGGCAATGCCATTCCTGTTAATTGGAGACTTTAATAATGTGATGGATACACAATGGGACAGAAGTAGTATATCGGGGGAGGAAAGGAGGGGCAATGTGACTCCATTCGGTACATTAGTACAAGAAGTAGGTCTTAGAGATCTTTGGAGAGCTAGAAATATTGGGAGAAAGTGCTTTTCGTGTTTCTAGACTTCGCATGACTCACTATCCCGCATAGATATGGCCCTTGGAAATGACTTGTTTGATGAGCTGGTGGAAGAAGTAGAATATTTGACCAGAGCCGTGTCAGATCATTGCCCAGTCCTCGTTTCTGTCCGACGGCCGAGATCACAGGGGGGCGCTGCACGAGAATGGAAGATACATCCGGTATGGTTGCGTTCCATCGACATGAACAAGATAGGGGAGGAACTGGAGGAATTTTATAAGATTAATGAAGGGAGCGCTGACTCATTAGTGGTGTGGGAGACCATGAAGGCATTTTTAAGGGGACTCCTCTTTCGAGACGTATGTAGGTGTAAATCCCGGACTAAACAAGTGACAAAAGATAGTTTACAAAAACTGGAGAGGGTGGAGTTAGATGCAGTGCAGAGGGCCAACCAGAATCCAGAAGAAATCTACAGGAGGCACAGGAGGAAGTTAATAGAGTCCTAATGGGAAATGCGGATAAAAAACTGTCGTTTCAGAAATCAAAATTTTTTGAAGAGGGGGAAAAGGTGGGACACCTTCTATCTGTAATTGCTGCTGCGCAGAGGATTAGCCAGTTCGTTCACCGATTGAAGGGTCAGGGTGGAGAGGTGGTCACGGATGCGAAGGAAATTCTGGAACTGTTTGTGGCCTTTTACCGAGACCTCTATACTTCACAGATGGGGGCGGAGGAGGGGGAGGAGATAGATGTTTTTCTAGAGTCTGCGTCATTACCTGTTTTGTCTGATGGGTATAGAGAAGCATTAGAGACACCTGTTACGGTGGATGAGTTAGAGATGGCGTTGCATGGTTTGGCCGGCGAGAAAGCCCCGGGGGCGGATGGGTTGCCAGTGGAGGTCTACAGACATCTAGAGGAGCTTTTGCTACCTAAATTGTTGAGAGTCTTCGAGGAGGCCAAGGAATGTGGGAGGTTACCTGCCTCTATGAGAGAAGCTACTATAGTGGTGATCCCGAAGGAGGGGAAGGATCCTACCAATCCGGAGTCATACAGGCCTATTTCGTTGCTGACGGCAGATGTAAAAATTCTAGCAAAGGTAGTGTCCAATCGGTTAATGACAGTGATCTCTAAGCTGATACACCCAGACCAGGCTGGTTTTATGCCTAATAGGTCTACTGCAACCAACATTAGGAGGCTGTTTTTAAATTTGCAGCTGCCGTCAGATAACGCGGGCCGGAGGGTGGTAATATCGCTGGATGCCCATAAGGCCTTTGATAGTGTGGAGTGGAGGTTCCTATGGAGAGTTTTACATCACATGGGCTTTGGTCCTCAGTTTATATCTTGGATCCAACTCCTATATACCCAGCCAGTAGCAAAGCTCCGGGTGAACGGGACTACCTCTCGCAAGATTGATTTACAGAGGGGAACCAGACAGGGATGCCCATTGTCGCCCCTGCTGTTTGCCCTCACGGTGGAACCCCTGGCAGCTATGATTAGAGGGTCTAAGGAGATAAAGGGGTTTAAATATGGTAGATTTGAGGATAAAATCGCGTTAAACGCGGATGACATGTTATTATTTTTGGAAGATCAGGGGGCCTCGCTGGACCATGCCATGCAAGCCATTAAGAGGTTTGGGACACTGTCAGGAGTTAATATAAATTGGCTTAAATCAAGTTTGTTTGAGGTTGATGAGTGGAGACGGGGATGAAATACCGACAGTAGCACAACGGTTACAAAGAGTGAGGCAATTTAAGTATTTGGGTATTCAGGTGGCTTTGCCCATCACGGATTTCCTGCGGCTCAACCTTGACCCTTTGTTGCTGATACTGTGGCGTAAGGTTAATGCTTGGAGCAAGCTGTGTTTATCGGTGGTGGGGAGAGTTAATCTAATCATAATGATATTAATGCCCAAAGTACTATACAGTGCCTACAAGTAGTATTCAACCCCCTGCAGATTTAGGTGGTTGACACATGCGGAATTAACTTGGCATTGTGACATTTGGACTGTAGATCAGCCTGGAAGTGGGAAATGCACTGCAGCCAAAAAGATTTTTAATTTTTTTTTTTTTTTTTAAAGCGTTAAAAGTTAATTCAGAGGGTCATTTATTATTCAACCCCTCAAACCACCAGCATTCTGTTTGGTCCCTTTAAAGTATTAAGAAGTAGTTCAGGCACAAAGAACAATGAGCTTCACATGTGTGGATTAATTATCTCTTTTGCCATCCTTTTCTGACTATTTAAGACCCTCCCCAAACTTGTGAACAGCACTCATAGGCTGGCTTCACATTTGCGTATGGGAAGGCAGCGTTTTGCTGCGTTCCCATACGCAGTCAAACGCATGCGCACTGCGTTCCTATGTTTAACATAGGAACGCATGGTGCCTGCGTTTGCTGCGTTCGGGTGCGGATGCGGACGATATCTGCTCCTTCCGGTGTCCAGCATCCGCACCCGGGACGCAGCTTGTTGGGTTTTTTTGTGCGTTTGGGGACCTTGGACAATCAGCAAGCGTCCCCAAGCGTACAAAAAAAGCATTGTCTTCAATGGGTCCGCAGTGTCCTCTGCATGACACAGCAGGAGAACGCTGCGGACCCATTGATAAATCTCCCGGTGGCCGCCGGTGATGTCACAGGAGCTCACCGACGGCCACCGGGAGATCAGCTGACCCTCTGCTGTCCTCCTTCTCCCCGCCGCCTGTAATCTCATAGCGATGTCGGCGGGGAGAACAGCTGATCTGAGAGCTGTTTGAATCTTCCCGCGCCGACACTGTGAGGAGATGTCGGCGCGGGAAGATTCAAACAGCTCTCAGATCAGCTGTTCTCCCCGCCGACAGTCCCGGAGCTTACCGGCGGCCGGGGGGCGGAGATCTCCGGCGCTGATCTCCGCCCCCGGCCCGCCCCTGGACAGCGCCGATTGGCTGCCGGGCTCCATAGTGATGTGTCCGCAGGCGGACATTATCCGCTGCGGACACATCATAAGGACACTGCTTCTGACAGCGTTTGTGTCTGCATGCCATCAGCATGCAGACACAAACGCTAATGTGAAGCCAGCCATACATGGTCAACATGGGAAAGACAAAGGAGCATTCCAAGGCCATCAGAGACAAGATCGTAGAGGGTCACAAGGCTGGCAAGGGGCACAAAACCCTTTCCAAGGAGTTGGGCCTACCTGTCTCCACTGTTGGGAGCATCATCCGGAAGTGGAAGGCTTATGGAACTACTGTTAGCCTTCCACGGCCTGGACAGCTTTTGAAAGTTTCCTCACGTGCCGAGGCCAGGCTTGTCAGAAGAGTCAAGGCTAACCCAAGGACAACAAGGAAGGAGCTCCGGGAAGATCTCATGGCAGTGGGGACATTGGTTTCAGTCAATACCATAAGTAACGTACTCCACCGCAATGGTCTCCGTTCCAGACGAGCCCGTAAGGTACCTTTACTTTCAAAGCGTCATGTCAAGGCTCGTCTACAGTTTGCTCATGATCACTTGGAGGACTCTGAGACAGACTGGTTCAAGGTTCTATGGTCTGATGAGACCAAGATCGAGATCTTTGGTGCCAACCACACACGTGACGTTTGGAGACTGGATGGCACTGCATACGACCCCAAGAATAACATCCCTACAGTCAAGCATGGTGGTGGAAGCATCATGCTGTGGGGCTGTTTCTCAGCCAAGGGGCCTGGCCATCTGGTCCGCATCCATGGGAAGATGGATAGCACGGCCTACCTGGAGATTTTGGCCAAGAACCTCCGCTCCTCCATCAAGGATCTTAAGATGGGTCGTAATTTCATCTTCCAACAAGACAACGACCCAAAACACACAGCCAAGAAAACCAAGGCCTGGTTCAAGAGGGAAAAAATCAAGGTGATGGAGTGGCCTAGTCAGTCTCCTGACCTTAACCCAATTGAAAACTTGTGGAAGGAGCACAAGATTAAAGTCCACATGAGACACCCAAAGAACCTAGATAACTTGGAGAAGATCTGCATGGAGGAGTGGGCCAAGATAACTCCAGAGACCTGTGCCGGCCTGATCAGGTCTTATAAAAGACGATTAATAGCTGTAATGGCAAACCAGGGTTATTCCACAAAATATTAAAGGGGTTGAATAATAATTGACCCACACTTTTATGTTTAAAATTTATTAAAATTCAACTGAGCAACATAACTTTTTGGTTTGTAAGATTTATGCTTCTGTTAATAAATCCTACTCTCGTTTGCAGTTTGAAGGCTCTAACTTATTTGCATCTTATCAAACCACCTAAATCTGCAGGGGGTTGAATACTACTTGTAGGCACTGTATGTGCTACACAACTCCCCCTTATGGATCTCACAGCGGAAACTTAAGCCAATTAGTGACATATTTCGAGACCTGATATGGGGAAAGAGACAACCTAGGATACGAGTGGAGACGTTGCAGAGACCAAAAGATGAGGGTGGGTTGGCGTTGCCTCATCCGGGAATTTTCTACCTTGCAGCGCAGTGTCAGCATTTGAGGGGTTGGGCATATGTAGCGGACCATACCTCAATTAAGGGAGTCTTGGAGGGCATGACGGGTAGATCCACTTTGGTAGCTGGACTCGAGGATGGGTCAATGGGTGTTTTGGGAAAGAGATATCCAACTCTTGATCTCGCTCACAAACTCTGGGAACGTATTAAACAACTGAGAGGAGTGACGGGTCTGACGAAATGTACACCTGTATGGCACAACGGGAGATTTCCGGGCTTGAAATCCATGGACGAACTACCAGAGTGGCTGCATAGAGGTATTATCTATGTATACCAATTGTTGGATAGACAGGGGCTGTAATCCCTTCAACAGTTGAGGTTGGAGTTTGGCCTGTCCGACAAGGAATGGTATCAATATCTGAGGGTCCGACATGCGTTTAAAGCACAAGGCATTGGGAGGAATCTCAATATACACTCTGATATTGTTCTTGATTATATCTGCCATGACGGGACGACGAAAGGAGTGATCTCTTGCATATATAGGGATTTACTGCATACATTTCTCCTTTCCTTTCCTATTAAGTCCCGTCTGAAGTGGGAGGAGGATGTGGGCTCCATATCTGATGACCAATGGACTAGTATTATGGTATATATACCTAAACTGTCTGTGTGCGAATCAGCTAGATTATCACATTTATACGTGTTACATAGAGTGTATAGATCACCAGTGATAATGCACCGAGCGGGATTGAGAAATGCCTCGGAATGCCCGAGATGTAGGGGGGAGAGAGCCGGAATTTATCACATGATGTGGTCCTGCCCACGATTGTTCTCATATTGGACCACAGTTATTAATCGGATAGAGGGAGCATTCGGGTGTGTGATTCCCAGGGATCCTATTGTCTGTCTGCTGGGATACGTCGAGTAGGTGGCAATTGACAACATACTAAAGGTGGTCGATGCGAGATTATTATTTGTGGCAAGGAAATTGTTGGCGAGACATTGGATTCGGGAAGACCCCCTGAGCAGAAGAGAATATATGAGAATGGTAGATGAATCAATCCGGTTAGAAAGGGGTTTATGTGAGAGACGAGGAAAATCTGAAATGTTTGAGAAAATGTGGTCATCATGGATACAATATGGGTGAGCTGAGAAGATATTACTGATAGACTTATTAGGGGTCGGATAGGGTATGAGACGATTGTACATGATTTCATGTTTAAGCTAATGTTTGATTCCTATTGACTGGCCGCTGTTGGCTGGATTTGCTGTCAGGGGTAAGGGTGGGAAGGGGGGGTGAGGGGTTGTATTTTTTACTATTGTATCTGTTAAAATTTTTTTAATAAAAATCTACCTGATTTAAAATATAATGGGTGGTGTCTATGGACAACAGATCCGTTAGTAAGGCATGCTTTATGATATCAATTAACCGATCCATTAAAATACACTGCACATGCTTGGAAACCATAAAATATGTGCAAAGATAGATAAATGATGATAGATAGATAGATAGATAGATAGATAGATAGAATAGATTTTACAGTTATTAGTCAATAAATGGAACAAAAAAAAACAACATTGGGTCCCCCCTATTTTTATCACCAGCTAGGGTAAAGCAGACGACTGGAGCCTGCAAACCACAGCTAGTGGCTTTACCTTTATTGGTAATCTACAACAGGGGTCACCCCACGCTATTTTTACAAATTATGTATTTATAGATAATAAATCATTTTGAAAAATACTCGGAGTGGGAAAGGCCATGTCTCATTGGCCCTCACCACCCTAAAAATAGCAGGCCACAGTTGCCCCAGAACTAGCACCTCCATAAGATGCTCCAACCCTGGCGATATGCCCAGCTCTTCCCACTGCCCTGGTATGGTGACAGTCAGGGTAATAGAATGGGCTAATGACAACTGAGAATTGACATCTGTCGTCAAGCCCTGGATTGGAAATATTCAGGCCTCTATGAGACCCCCACATTACCAATCCAGTTAGTAAATAGTTAGATAACACAGAGAAACAATCCCTCAATTAAAAAAAAAACTGAGAATAATCTTTATGTAAAATAAAACACGCAGACACCCTCGTCTACCCATTTATTACCTCCAAACATACCTAGTTCCGATGGTAAATCCACAACAATGTCCCCCGAAACTCTCAGCTGTGCTGCATCAGAGTTCGAGCTGATTGTCGAACTGACTTATCAGCGCGACCTCCGGCACACAATGACCCATCTGAAAGCAGTGGCTGCAACAGTGGTGACATCAGACAGTTCATCTGAGGCCCCAGTTAACCCAATTCCCATGTTTCATATCTGTCTTGTAATTGTAATTTGCTATATGCCATCACCATTTTCCTGTGGCTTGTTGCTGTAACCTCTTTTGTTTTTACATAACATTTTTTTTGTCGCTCCAATATAGCACTTGTATTAAAAATGTATTCAAAGAAACAAAATTACTTTACTTTTTGAAGGTGACAAAGTGTGTGCAACAGAGAATTTTGCATCGGTTTAGTTGTTGTGGTGGGCCATGTTATGACATTATCACTGTGCAGGCAAGGTGCATGCTGCTATTGACTTTGTTTGCAATTATTGCTAGGGAATAAGACAGTACATATTTTACATGTACTACTAGGCCAATTCAATGAGCAGCAACAATGACCACTTACCACCACAATAAGGCCAGGTGGTTACACTTCTACATTTGTTTTCTGTCAGCAGGAAAGTTTATATTTTTTTCCAACCAAAAGTTTACTGAAAGCCCAAAAATGTTTTATGTTGTCACAGGTCGCTAAGTAATCCACCTGATCATCATTTTTGTTGAAAGTGTGGATGTTCGTACTGTTCTGTTACTTTAGACAAAGAAAAAATATCATCTAAGCTTTTACTGATGGAAAAAATATATATATTTGTGTCAAAGGGCAACAGCTGAATTAATAAAAAGCCATTGCTCCTTCATTGGCCATACAGTCTGATCCTTGTTGATTCATTGCTTATACACTTTTTGACCAAATACCAAACCAGTTGTTACTCCACAAAAAGGAATAAAAAAAATGTTAGAAGCTAAAAGTAGCCAAACTATTGTTTTTTTCAGTTTAAAAACATAAAATCTGTTGCTACTCCCCAAAGAGGTATACCATTTGGTATGTGTCTTCATTTTAAAGAATATAAAAATTCCATTTGTGCAGTTTGTCATTAAAGGTCCACTACAGCGGACTTTGTTCCCTGTCTGTCTCCCCTTCGCTTCTTTTCTTCTTCCCTAGTAGGGCTATCATCAGGGCCAGCGAGGGCCAAGGTATCCTGCTTGGCGATGAGTTGAAAGAACTTGTATAGGGATGTTAGGGAGATCATGGCACAGCTGCAGGTGAGTGCAGGAGATCACCTTTCCCTATGAGCAGGACCCGCCGCTGTATTTCCCCTCCCATTGTCTCTCCTTCTGTTGTTTTGTGTTGTGCGCCGTATATCGTTGGTCCATGCGTCACTGCCACGAACGGTAGCTGGACATCCTCCTTAATCCTAGCTTGACAACTTTGGCCAAAAGAAATTACTTTAATTTATGAAAGCTTACTGTATATACTCGCGTATAAGCCGAGTTTTTCAGCACAAAAATCGGGCTGAAAAGTCACCCCCTCGGCTTATACGCGAGTCACTGTATTAGGGACCTCGGATACCTGCTGTCAGTAGCGAGTCTGAGCTATTCCGAGCGGGTCTTAGCGATTCCGAGCGAGTCTGAGCTATTCCGAGAGGGTCTTAGCGATTCCGAGCGAGTCTGAGCTATTCCGAGAGGGTCTTAGCGATTCTGAGCAATTCGAGCGATTCTGAGTGAGTCATAGCGATTCTGAGTGAGTCATAGCGATTCTGAGAGCGAGTCTTAGCGATTCTGAGCATTTCTGAGCGATTCTGAGCTAGTCTGAGCGATTCTAAGCGAGTTTACAATCCGAGTCCTGTATTCTGTACTCGGGACTCGGCTTATACATGAGTCAATAGGTTTTCCAAGGTTTAGAGGACAAAAGTAGGGGGTCGGCTTATACACGGGTCGGCTTATACGCGAGTATATACGGTACATACTTTTAAGATTTAGATACCATCCTGAGTGTTCCAGGACCATGCTCAGGTGGTTCAGCAAGTCCTGAAATATATCAGAAATAACTAAATTATCTCTATTTTTTTTCTTTGCATCCAACATACTGATGGTCAACAACAGGCCTGCCCAACATACATCCCACGGGTTGCATGTGGCGGCGTCCCATAGGATCCCTTACAACCCACAGAGAGCCTCTGTTGTCATTAGCTTGTATCAAAAAGGAATTTGCATCTTTGCAATGGGAATATATTAGCTACACAAATGGGAGGACAGTGTTAGAGAGGAAAGCTCACCAGCCTTGACATGCTACAGTTTCATGAGGTTCCTTACACTGCTGCTGTCAATGCAGTGCTGTGTTTTGTACACAGGTGGCGAGGACATCAGTACGCTTTGTGAAATGGTAAGCGCTCCATGGAGGAGCTGAAGACTATATGTCCTAACATTTACTGGTTAGGGTGTTACTGCAAGGGCACATTATAGGGGGGAAAAATGTTAGTATGCACAACATAGTGAGGGGCAGTGTGTGTGTCTCGGTAGCATATTATTAATAGGAGCAGTGTGTGCGTGAGTAGTATATTATGGAGAGGAGCAGTGTATGTATGGGGTATATTATGGAGAGGAAAAGTGTGTGTGGGGGAAATATATTATGGAGAGCAGCAGTGTGTATGTGTGGAATATTATGGAGAGGAGCTGAGCGTGGGGGGTATATTATGGAGAGGAGCAGTGTGTGTGTTTGTGTCATATTTATTACGGAAAGTGGCAGTGTGTGTGTGTGTGTGTGTGGTGAGATATCTATTATGGAGAAGAGTAGCGTGTGGAGGGAATATGGCAGTATGTGTTGAAGGGTATATTATGAAAAAGAGCAGTGTGTTTCTGGGGTGTTTATTACGGACAGAAGCATTGTGTGTGCTCTAATGAGGGGGTTCACCCATAGTTCTCTTCTTGTTGGGCCAACAGCTGCTTAAATTAGGTTGACCAGATCTTTAAGTTGTCTGTCAGCTTTGCTCAGTCGCCAAGATTGCCAAATCCCATCTGCTCTCAAAGGTAGTTTGGTCCTGATTGTCACTGACCTCCCATAGCATAAGTGGAATAACCACTCTCCCTGCCGGTAGCACAGCCATTCTCATACCATCGTCTCATATAGCAAGGAGCTCCATTAGTTGTGAAGCACTCTTCACAATCATGGCATGCATTTGAGGATACTGTGACTCTGAATAGCATCTTCCATGCTGCCTACTTCTCAGTTGCCCTAATATTTTGCATAGAGAATATATACTTTATGAAACAGTTTGTACTGAGAATATATACCCATATAGTCAGTAAAGCCTATAAAGGAAGCACACAGAGGCTTTAAAGGGAACCTGTCAGGTGGTTTATGCCCCTCCAGCTATCACTGTCTGTAGCTGCAGCTTTATAATACCAGTCTAATCATCCCTGTCTGAGCTCATAGTGTAATGTGAAAGGTGAAAGAAAAACATTTATACACTTACATTTCAGTCCCCACCTTGGAGGAGGGGGACTGTCTGGCAGGATAATAGTTAACTCACTTTTAACTTGGATGGCTTCAGGACCTGTGTGATGTAATGATCATGTGACCATAGTGGGCGGAGCTAAGCCAGCAAATGTATTATGTTCTATGAGAATCTAGCTCCGCCTATTGTAGTCACATGGTTGTGACATCACATCAAGTCTCCCAACATGTTCTAGCACAAGGATGAAATGTTAACTATTAACCTGCCAAACAGTCCCCGTCCTCCAAGCTGGGGACAGCCTACCTCATTACATAAGAAAATGTCAGTGTATAAATGCTTTTTTTTTCACCTTTCACATTACACTCTGAGCTCAGACAGGGATGATTAGACTGTATTATAAAGCTACAGGTACAGAAAAGTGATAACTGGAGGGGCATAAACAGTCTGACAGGTTCCCTTTAAGGCTTTTTAGCAGGGAACTATATAGCCGCCATACAAACTCCATGAATACAGTTCTGCAGACTGCAAAGAAGCTTTCTAATAATTTTTGTGTTTGAAGATGGCAGAATCTAATAGTATGAATAATGAATAAGTGAGATGGACTGAGACTATTATGTGCCAGATGGACGTCTCGTTATGATTAGATACATATGAAATTAAAAAGTAAAAAAGAATATCAGAAACTATAGATGAGTAGTAAATTACAGTAAAAGAGCTGGTAATGTTTTATCTCTTTAGTCACTATCTGCTCAGATGTATTGCACAGTTCATCAGCTTCTCAGCATGCTAGACAATAAATGTTGCATTTACATGCCTAATTGAGAAATCATGGTATCTTTAACCTATCACCTTTAAAGTGTAATCAGTTTTGAGGAGAGCATTTTCTTTTGTTTTAGCTTATTCTGAGCATGCCAATCCTGAAATGTTTCAGTTTACATAAGCAATGTAATGTTCTTAACATCATCCCAATCTACTGAAATAAAACATGACTCTGTATTGTCTTTCTTTGGTGCTTATTCAGTCAACTGGATTTCCCACCAATAGGGATGAGCGAGTAGTGAAATATTCGGACTCGCTATACTCGTAACAAGTAGGTTCCAATACTCGGGTACTCATTATAAGTAGCGAGTACAATGTAAATCAATGGAAAAGAAGTGACGCAAGTCATTTCTGTGCTGAACCATACATAGCGGTCTGGGGCCTGAGGTAAAGGCTGAAATGGGTGCACGATTGTTTAAAGGCTGGCGGTAAAAAGCTGCCAGCTTTTAAACAATCACTCAGCCCAATCCTCTGCTTCCCGCATCCTTCCAGACCAATCCCCGCTCCCCCGCCGCCTCCCAGCCCGATCCTGAGTTAGGGCTGGGTGGGAGTGCCACTCCAGGGAGTGGGGAGCATGCATCAGGGAGCGGGGAGCAAAGGACCCGAGCGGATAACTTGTCATGTGACCGCAGGTCCTCACTACTATTCCCTACTAGTGAGGACCTGTAGGACCTGTGGTGACATCATAATATCGGCGTGAACTATACTATGTGGAGGACTATGGGAGTGTGCATTATACAAGATGGAGGACTAAGGGCGGTGCATTATGATATATTCATGACTATGAGATGCATTATACTATAAATAGAACTATGCAGTGCATTACACTGACAAGCAAAAAGGTAACAATATTTTGATGTCTTGAATTTCATCTCCATATCTTACCATCCACTACAGCTTTGAGCGTGAAACAACCATCTTTTTATAGACAACTATCTTGGCTATCTCATACATAAAATCGACTTGCAACTGTTTAGCATATCCAGGAGAAGCAAAAGATGAGTTAATGAACACGCTGCTGATATCCAGAAAATATCAAAAGTTAAAGTTATAACATAGTTTATTGTCAACGCGTTTTAATGCTCTCTGTGTTTATCCTGAGGAAGGGGCTATTTAGCTATTTAGCATAAGATTAGTTAAACAGATTCTTGTCAAGTCACTGCATTGTTAATGTTTTGTTCCTGGTGTTTGCCAATATTCGAATTAAGGAGCAGCGATGAAGAATATTTCCCAAGAAAAGAGAAAAAGCATCATCCATTTCATCCATAGTGGTCTCTCAGCCAAGAGTAATTGCCAAACTGCATCATATGAGTGCCGTGACAGTTGAAAGAATATAAAATCAAGTCCATCCATGCATTCAAAAGCAAAAAGTTGGCCGTTCAAGCAAAATATCAGAGTCAACAAGTTGGCTCATCATAAAGTATATCAGTTCTGGTGTGAAAAACATGGCAATGAGGTGGGTCATGCCCTTTGGAATAGTGGAGACCACAGATATCTATTCAAGCCCCAAGCAACACACATTAAACAAGTCTGGAATAGTTGCCCGAAAAAAGTGATGAAACCTTGACTTCAATATTATCATAAGAATCACCAGCTCAAGTTTGCAAAAAAGTTTAAAGGTGGAAAGTAAGTAGAAGATTTGAAACGGGTGATTTGGAGTGATGAGAAAAAGTCACTAAACTAGGCACTAATGGGTGCAATAGGGTCTGGAATAAAGGGAAAATGGGGTAACAGATTGAAAAATTGAAGGAACTATCAAGTTCAGTGGAGGAAGTCTAAGGGCCACGTCACACACACAGATATCTATGCAGATATTGTTCGCAGATCTCTGGTTGTAGTGAAATCATGGACACATTGTTCCATTTTGTGGCTGTGTACAAATGTAACAATGTGTCCATGATTTCACTGCAACCAGAGATCTGTGAACAATCTCTGCACATATATCTGTGAGTGTGACGTGGCTCTAATGATATGAGGTTGTTTCACAGCCAAAGCCATTGGATACTTGAGAAGAATTGATGGTAATTTAAATATTAAGCTATATTTATCCTACAAGATGGGTTACTTCTTACGCCCGAATACTATGGCTATGAAAAGAATGACATAGGGTTCCAGCAGGACAATGACGTTAAAGCGAACCTGTCACCCCCCCCGGGCATAAAAAGCTAAAATAGCCACATTCTGCAGCACTAAGGCTGCATTCAGAGAAGGTGGCTATAGCCTTTTGATGCCCTTTATACTATGAAATATGCAGTTAGGTAAATGCTCACACTTCTGAAGACCAAAGACCGGGAGGCGGGGTTTCACGCTCCTCTGACCCGCCCCCTCTTGTTCATCATGGTGCTCGCCTGCTGCTGCCTCCCCTGACTGTGTAAAATGAACGCGCGCCTCCATTTTCCTGCACGGCGCCGCGCATGCGCTGTGCGCCCGGTGTCCAGGAAGTCGTCGGGCAGCGCGCACAGCGCATGCGTGGCTCCATACAGGAGAACGGAGACGCGCGTTCATTTTACACAGTCAGGGGAGGCAGCAGCAGGCGAGCACCATGATGGACAAGAGGGGGCGGGTCAGAGGAGCGTGAAACCCGCCTCCCGGTCTTTGGTCTTCAGAAGTGTGAGCATTTACCTAACTGCATATTTCATAGTACAAAGGGCATCAAAAGGCTATAGCCACCTTCTCTGAATGCAGCCTTAGTGCTGCAGAAGGTGGCTATTTTAGCTTTTGATGTCCGGGGGGGTGACAGATTCACTTTAAGATTGGCAAAGAAATGGTACAATGACAATGAAGTAGATGTGCTGAATTGACCATCACAGTCTCCAGACCTCAATCCAATTGAACACTTTGGATAGAGTTGAAGAAAAAGCTGAATACATTCCGAATTGAGTTGACCAACATTGAGAATGTGTAGAAGAGACCTAGGATCAGATTTCAGTTGTGACATGTTTGAATATAATCAAGAGCATGCTCAGTAGGATTCAGGCAGTGTTGAAAGCCAAAGGTGGATGTACAAAATGCTAAAATCCATTTAAATCCACTTAAATCTAGACTATTAAGATGAAAACAGTAATAATGTATTAACATGACAAGAATCTGCATAACTAATGATATGCTAAATAGCTGTAAAGCAAAATAATGTATCAGATAGCCAAGATAATTGTCTATAAAATGAAGGCAGTCTCACACTCAAAGTAGTTGATTTTGAGGTATGGATCCTGAAAGTCAAAAGTTGAAAACATTGTTACCTTTTTGCTTGTCAATGTATAGTACATGGAGAACTATGGGGCGTATTATACTTTATGAAGGACTATGGGGTATCCATTATAATAATTGAAGAACTAGTGTGCATTATACTGTATGGAGAACTATGGGGGGTGTTATACAATATTGACAACTATTGTGGATGTATTTTACAATATGGAAGGCTATATGGGGCCCATTATACTATATGTAAGACTATGTGGTGTGCATTATGCTATATGGGTGTGCATTATACTATATGGAAGGTTATCTGGGGCCCATTTTACTATATGGAAGTTTACATGGGGGCCATTATAATATTTGGAGAGCTTTGTTGAGGCCATTATGCTATTTTGTGGGTTATGTGGGGGATATCATAATATTTGTAGGACTATGAGGGAGCATTTATACTTTATGGAGGGCTATTTGAGGGCCATTATACAGAGCAGTCAATTATACAGTGTGAAGGGCTGTGTGGGGGCAATTATACTGTTTATATTGTCAGTGAGAGTCATTATGCAGTTTAAAGAGGTGTGGGGTCCATTATACTGTATTTAGGCCCAGTATATTGCATAGATAGCTGTGCCGGTCACAGTTGGGGATCATACTGTGTTGGGGTCACCATATTTTGCCGGTGTAATTAAAGAGGGGAGCAATAGGATCTTTCTACTGTGTCTGTGGATGTTACTGAGGAGGAATTCACTGTGGGTGTATCATACAGTGACTATTGTTGCCAACATACTTTATAGAATCAATGAAAGGGGGATCTAGGGTCATGAATAAAAGGAAAATTACTTTGTAAGGGGTGAAAAGCTGTGAGATATGCTCTTGTGTGACCCAGATAAATGTTAATTATTTATTTATTTATTTATTTTTTTATGGGGAATCGAGCCCCATGTCCAGAACTGTTATTTCATCGAGAACATCAGAATGTAAAAAAAGATATGTGAGAAGAGCTGTTTCCCTTTAAGATAACTGGTGCTTAGTATATATAGTTGTATAAAAGTTTAACATTAACTCAAAAAATTAAAAACAGTGAAAGGAAGGTGTTAGATATTAACAGAACCCAATTGTAGGCAATTACAGAATATTTGGTAATATGTATTTCCTTGTCACAGCTAGCCGGAGTTTCTCTAAAGTACCACGTGGATTCGAATCTCTTTCATTTTTTTTCACGTTAATTGAAGTTGATTTATATGTGTATTTTACATTTTCAACACAATAAAGTTACATATTTAATGTTTTGTTTTTAAACACAATTAGAAAATAATATATAAATATATACATATTTCAAATGCAACATAGTCAACACATTCATTTAAGCCCATTTATGCACATTAGTAACACCCCATGTGGCAGAAAGACTAGGACTACAAAAGCCCCTTTGGCGATATATTTTATGTTAAATCCCTAATGGCCTCTCAATATCTTTGCAGAATATGCACAAACGTCCAGGGTCTGAAGCTATAGAAATGAATGGTTATTTGTTTGCTAAACGAGAGCCCTATGTTTAATGTTCCTTAGATATAAGGTAGCCAAGTAAAGTCGCAATCTAACAGCTCCATACATCATTTATTTTATATACCCTAACTTCTCACAACGGGAAGCTACTTCCGAAGAGCGATGCGAGAGGCACCAAATCCTATCTTCACTCTCACAAAATTACTTAAACATTCAATGATGTGACATTTGTAAAAAGAAACAATGTATTTGACAAACTTAAAGCTTTTGCCCAGTGGAGAAAGTTTTAGTTTAATTATATTACATTATCAAATGTTGCTGCTTATAGTGTGATGGGTTTATCATTCTATTTTTGTTAAGCTGATAGTGAACTCTGGACCCTCTAAACTACAATCCGAATTGCTCTGGCTAAAGAAAGATGGAGAGTCAATATGAGCTTCAGAATGTTCACCTATTAAACCTCTTTTTTAGGGATGTCTCTAGGTTGCGGTTATTAGGATGGTTTTAGATTGACAGTGATAGCAGTATAGAAACTGCAGTCATTTACAGACCAAAAGTCAACAATGGGTAATCAGCAAATGTAAGAGTATAGGAAGAGTAGGCAAGGTGAAAAACAAAGAGGAGGTCAATACACAGTAGAAGTACAAAGCAGAGATTCAAGGGAAATTCAAGAGAGTAACTAGTGAGCATCATCATCATCATACATGTCAGCAATATGTCAGTTGACACTCAGCGAAGACTTGCTAGGAAAATACTTATATCCCCTAGGTGATGCCTATTATTATTAATATTTAACGCCTTCAGCTTGATAAGCAAGATATGGCGACTTGATGGATGAACAGTCTGTAGGAAGATCGATCTTGCGCAAGCCTAGATAGGGCCACCAGTGTCTTCTCCACCGTTTTTTAGATAGTATGAAGCAATCAGATTGCTGTTCTTCCTCTTCAACTTGTTCATTCAATTCTTCTGAACATGATGTCTCCAGTGCTTGCTCTCTTAGTATAATCTGTCCAAAGTAGGCAAGTCGTAGCTTGGTGATCTAGCTTTGAAATGACAAATTGGAACCTGGCTGTAATCAATATCTTTATCTTGTTGTACTGAGTAGGAGTCCCATGTTCTAGCTTTCCATCTTGACACCCTATTAAGTCCTTTATTTCAACTATGTTGTGTAATGCTAGATGATGGGATTTGACCAGCTGCATGCAGCAAGTTGAGCATGTCAGTCACATTTGGCGCAGACCGTCACACTTCCGCGCACTCTTGAGGGCCGGTGATACTCTTTCACTCGCCTGCTAGTCCTGACAAGGGGGACTTCGGCAGAGCTCATTCCAAGCAGTGAACATGCGTGGCATCTTGTGACCGGACACATGGACAGAAAACACATTAAACTAACACAATGCAACAAATACAAAAGAGAAAGCTGAACCACAGCAGAAAACTAGGGATGAGCGAGTATGCTTGTGACTACTCGGTACTCGCACGAATATCTACTCGGCTACTCGAGTAGAATCCCGCAATACTCTTGCTATGCTCGGGTCCACTACCCTGCATGTTGGCACTCTTTACAGAGCCATCCCACATGCAGGGATTGGCTGACAGACACTGTAATGCCACAGCCATGTTGGTTGTGGCTTTACAGTGATTGGCTGGCCGCACAGCGTGATCAAGTCTTTATAAGACCTGACCACGCTGTGCTCGTCACTGTGCTCCACAGACAGGCAGTGTAGGGAGAGGTGCTGCTGATTCAGGGACAGATTTGTGGCCTTTCAGCTAGTGTAGGTGCAGGGCTGCTAATCTAATTACCACAACAGTCCTTCTGAGGACTAATACACTGTATACAGGCAGGCAAGGAGGCAGGGTATATAGCAAACTTCTTGTGCTAGTATACCAGCCTGATCACATCTGGGGCTGGTGTACAGGCTGGAAATCTCCAAAACAGTCTTTTTAAGGATTAATTTAGCTCTCTATAGCAGTAAGGGTTAGCTCCAATTAGTATACCCAAAACACTGTATACTCAATCAACGTTTGTGTCTGACCGTTCCAGCTGCCGGGATAAAACTGCTCTAATCTGTAATCTAAGTGCGCAGCTAAAAAACAACCCTTGTCTGCATTCATTTACCATCTTAGTGCGGCAGGAGTGGTTTGTAGCTTCAAGTAGTATACGCCAAAACACTGTATACGCGTCAGTGTTTGTGTCTGACGTTCCAGATGCCAGGATTAAACCGCCTAATCTGTTAAATTAGTGTGCAGCTAAAAACCATCTTTTGGACGCCTTCATTTAGCTGTATAAGGCAGCACAACATTGGAAAATGCGCAAGGCCGGTGGCAAGGACAAGGAACTGGACTGATAGTGGTGCAGGCAGAGGCTGAGGCGTGTGCAAGCTCGAATTGCCCACGACAAATGCCACATCATCTGCCGACCTTCCTGTCCCAATTTCTAGGGGACCGCAGCAGTACACCACTATTAAATCAAGACCAGTGTCAACAGGTTGTTAGTTGGATAGCGAATAATGCTTTCCAGTCAGTTTGGCACCACCACAAATACCCTGTCTTCCAACGGTCAAGTGTCAGTAGCCGTGAGACTGGACCACATTCCACTCCCTGATCCTCCTTCTCCACCATGCCGATTGCCCGGCCCTGGACATAACTGATCCCACACTTGGACACTCTGAAGAGCTGTTCACTTATCCATTCTTAGATTCTGGCCTCTCGCCTGCTCCAGTTGAAGTGGGTCATGAGGAGATCATATGTACCGATGCACAAATGTTTGAGCAGCCACGGTTTCACGAAGGCAACGGTGGGAACGTGTCTCAACAAGACGTGGACGATGATGAGACACAATTGCCAGAAAGTCAGGAGGAGGACCAGGGTGGATGATCCAGTAACTAACCCAACATGGCAGGAGGACATGCAGAGCGAGGACAGCAGAGCACAGGGGGAGTTAGGCGTAACATCACAACAGGCCGGAAGAAGCAGTGGTGGCCGTAGGCAGAAGGCAGGCAACCGTTCCCCGGAACAACAACATGACAGAAGTTGCCAGTATAACTGTTAGGTCTTCCCGAGTCTGGCTGTTTTTTAAGGTGTCTGCAGATAATTCCAAAAAGGCCGTTTGCAACACCTGCCATGCCAGCATCAGCAGGGATAGCAAAACTAGCAGCCTGACCACCACCAGCATGATCAAGCACATGTCAGCAAAGCACCCGACTTTGTGGGATGTACACCAGAGTCCAGGAGCAGTGTCTGTTGTGCGTGCAAGACAATCCCCTGTCCATACTGCATGCGAAGATGCCTCCTGTCCTTCACCTGTAGTTGCACAAGCAGAAACAGCACCATCATCAACCACATCCTTGTCCCAGCGCAGCGTTCAGTTATCCATACACCAATCTTTGGAACGCAGGCGCAAATACTCTGCCAATGCCCCACATGCCACAGTTCTAAATGCACACATTTTGCGACTGCTTGCGCTCGAAATGTTGCCTTTTAGGCTAGTGGAGACGGAAGAATTCCGTGTCCTGATGGCGGCTGCTGTCCCACGTTACTCGGTCCCAGCCGCCACTATTTCTCCCGGTGTGCCGTCCCCGCATTACATAAGCACGTGTCACAAAACATCATACGTGCCCTTAACAACGCAGTTTCAGGCAAAGTCCACCTAACCACGGACACGCGGACAAGTGCTTGTGGGCAGGGCCGGTACATCTCGCTGACGGCACACTGGGTTAATATTCTGGAAGCCGGGACCCAGTCTGACCTTGGGACGGAACACATCCTTCCGACACCAAGGATTGCAGGCCTTAACTCAGTCAGGGTTTCACCCACAGTGTACAGCTCCGGAACGTCATGCTCCTCAGCCTCCTCCTCCTCCACTTCATTCTCCACACCAGTCCCAAGCTGGAAGCACTGTAGCACTGCCTTGGCTAAGCGGCAACAGGCTGTGCTGACGCTAATATGCGTAGGTGACAAACCCCACAATGCTGAAGAGTTGTGGACAGCTCTGAAAACAGTAGGCAGATCACTGGCTCACACCGCTGAACCTACAGCCAGGCATGGTCGTTTGTGACAATGGCTGGAACCTGGTGGCGGCTCTGAGGCGAGGCGTGCTGACACATGTTCCATGCATGGCCCATATGCTCAACTTCGTGGTTCAGCGGTTTATTAAATCCTACTTGGAGCTGTCGGATCTGCTCGTCAAAGTACGCCCATTTTAGAAAGTCACCTACTGCTTCTGCCGCCCTTGCTGGCTTTCAGCAGCATTTGCAGCTTCCGGCTCACAGACTGGTGTGTGATGTCCCCACGCATTGGAATTCCACACTGCACATGTTGGTCAGGATTTGTGAGCAGAAGAGGGCAGTTGTTGAGTACCAGCATCAACTAGGCCGTCTGTATACGGTTCAAACTCCACACATAAGACCTCAGGAGTGGACATGGATGTCCGACATATGTACCGTCCTCCAAAACTTTGAGGACTCCACCAAGATGGTGAGCAGCGATGACGCCATCATTAGCATCACCATCCCGCTTCTCTGTCTTCTAAAACGCTCTCTGCTCAAAATCAAACACGATGCATTGCAGGCGGAGCACGATGAGTTGGAGCAAGAAACCATACTGGGTGATTACACACAGCCCAGCCTCATCTCATCCCAACGTGCATTGGAGAACTATGACGAGGAGGATGAAGAAATAGAGCTACTTTCATACGGAATTGACGGTACTACATGCACAACCGTCATACCGTCGGTTCAGCGTGGATGGCCAGAGGACAGGGGAGAGGAGGAGGAGGAGGAGGATGAGGCAGCATGGCCAGTCATGCTGTTGGTGAGGACCCTGAAGTCTTGCCTGTTAACAGTCTGGTGCACATGGGTGACATTATGTTACGCTGCCTTTCTCATGGCCCTCGCGTTATCAACATCTTGGCGGACACTCATTACTGGTTGGTGACACTTTTAGACCCACGCTACAAGTAGAACTTTATTTCTCTTATTCCCGAGGCGCAGAGGTCTACAAAAATGCTGCAGTACCAGAAGGCCATAGTCGCGGAATTAGTCCAAAAATTCCGTTTTGAAAACGCTAGCAGCAGAGGTCACGATTCGGTGGACAACCAAGGTGTCCAGCTGAGAGGGGCACAAGTCCAATCCAGCAGAGGTAGGGGAACACTCTCAAAGATCTTGGACAGTTTTCTCAGCACTTCCCGTAGCACAGGCCCTGAGGTACGGGGTAGTGTCACAAGGACTGCAAAGTATGCGAAGATGCTGAGGGAGTTCCTTACCGATCGTACTAAAGTGCTCCTAGATTCCTCTGTGCCTTATAATTATTGGGTATCCAGCTGGACACGTGGCAGGAATTGGCTCTCTATGCCTTGGAAGTCCTGGTCTGCCCTGCCGCTAGCGTTTTGTCAGAGCGTGTTTTTAGTGCCGCAGGTGGAATCATTACTGATAAACGCACCCGCCTGTCAACTGAAAATGCTGACAGGCTGACTCTGATCAAGATGAACAAGGGTTTGATTGGGCCTGACTTCACCACACCACCAACAAATGATAGCATAATTTAAATTTTGTGCCAGTAAATTGCCATGCACCTCCGCACACCCACACATGGGTACACACTTCATGACTTTGGCTACTTGCTGTACTGCTCCTCCTTCTCCTCATCCGCCACCATCATATGATCAGTGTGACTGTGGTTCATGATGCCACGAAAACATAATTTATTTATATCATATTTATGATGATGATGACCCTAACCGTTCAAAAGTTAGGCAGTAGTTTCATGTATACCCCCCAGGGGTAAATGTTTTAGTCCATGCTTACAGAATGGGCATTACAAGTACAGGAGACCCACTCCTGTGTAATGGGAACAATATTTAGAGGCTCTCCTCCATGTTTCTTTTCAATTTTTGGCTGCCCTGCCAAAGGGCAATACTACAAAAGACCCACTTCCTTAAAATGGCCACAGTATTTAAAGATATATCTAAAGAGTTGAGAATGCGCAAATAGGGTCTTATCTTTTATAGACAGATGCCTGATACCAATATTAGTATTGCTCACCTGATGTGGTTGTGTAGCACACAACCAGCGTAATCGCTCAGGACAAACAGCTGCTGCAGGGACCGTACTTCCACAAGATGCGGTGCTCAAATCACAAGGTTATTCGGACGAAGTACCTTTATGTCCGCACTGCTGTCAGACCGGTATACCAATGACACTGGACGTCTAGGTATTGGAGATATAGATTTATTTCCTTATTTCCAACGCGTTTCGGAGCCACGTGCCGAGCTCCTTCCTCAGGGAACATTTCCTCAGGGACGTGGCTCCGAAACGCATTGGAAATAAGGAAATAAATCTATATCTCCAATACCTAGACGTCCAGTGTCATTGGTATACCGGTCTGACAGCAGCGCGGACATAAAGGTACTTCGTCCAAATAACCTTGTGACAATATTTAAAGAGGCCCTCATGCACGTCTCTATCCAGGGACATTGGGGTGCCTCCCAATTTTTGGCTGCCCTGCCTAGGGCAATACTACAAAAGACAATCTTCCTTAAAATGGGCACAATATTTAAAGAGGCCCTCATGCACGTCTCTATCCAGGGGCATTGGGGAACCTCCCAATTTTTGGCTACCCTGCCAAAGGGCAACACTGCAAAAGACAAACTTCCTTAAAATGGGCACAATATTTAAAGAGGCCCTCATGCACGTCTCTTTCCAGGGGCATTGGTGTGTCTCCCAATTTTTGGCTGTCCTGCCAAAGGGCAATACCACAAAAGACCCACTTCCTTAAAATGGGCACATAATTTAAAGAGGCCCTCATGCACATCTCTTTCCAGGGGCATTGGGGTGCCTCCCAATTTTTGGCTGCCCTGCCTAGGACAATACTACAAAAGACCCACTTCCTTAACCTCTTAAGGACCGAGTCACTTTGCAGCTTAATGACCGGACCATTTTTTGTAATTCTGACCACTCTCCCTTTATGAGGTAATATCTCTGGAACGCTTCAACGGATCCTAGCGATTATGAGATTGTTTTTTCGTGACATATTGGGCTTCATGTTAGTATTAAATTTAGGTCGATAATTTTTGCGTTTATTTGTGAAAAAATAAAAAATTTGGCAAAAAATTTGAAAATTTAGCAATTTTCAAATTTTTAATTTTTATTCTGCTAAACCAGAGCATTATGTGACACAAAATAGTTAATAAATCACATTTCCCACATGTCTACTTCACATCAGCACAATTTTGGAAGCAAAAAAAAAATTTGGTAGGACGTTATAAGGGTTCAAAGTTCATCAGCAATTATTCATTTTTCCAGCAAAATTTACAAAACCATTTTTTTAGTGACCACATCACATTTGAAGTCCCTTTGAGGGGTGTACATGACAGAAAACACCCAAAAGTGACACCATTCCAAAAACCGCACCCCTCAAGCTACTCAAAACTACATTCAAGAAGATTATTAACCCTTCAGGTGCTTCACAGGAACTAAAATAAAGTTGAAGGAAAAAATGGACATTTTAATTTTTGTAACAAAAATGTTCTTTTAGCCTCAATTTTTTCATTTTCACATGGGCAACAGGATAAAATGCATCCTAAAATTTGTTGGGCAATTTCTCCTGAGTACACGGATACCTCATATGTGGTTATAAACCACTGTTTGGGCGCACGGCAGGACTGAGAAGGGAAGGAGCGCAATTTGAATTTTAGAGCCAATTTTCCGTTCAAAAAGTGAAATGGCGCTCCTTCACTTCTGAGCCCTGCCGTGCGCCCAAACATTGGTTTATGACCACATATAAGGTATCGGTGTACTCAGGAGAAATTGCCCAACAAATTTTGGGATGTATTTTATCCCTTTGCCCATGTGAAACTGAAAAAATGTAGGCAAAAAGAAATATTTTGTGAAAAAAAAGTGTTTTTTTTAATTTTTATGGATGAATTTGTGAAGCATCTGGGGATTCAAAGTGCTCACTATGCATCTAGATACCTTCCTTAGGGGGTCTAGTTTCCAAAATGGGGTCATTTGTGGGGGAGCTCCAATGTGGAGACACACGGGGACCCTCCATACGCGACATGGTGTCCGCTAACAATTTGAATGGAAAATGAGCTCAAATTGTTAGCGGACACCATGTCGCGTTTGGAGGGTCCCTGTGTATCTCCACATTGGAGCTCCCCCACAAGTGACCGCATTTTGGAAACTAGACCCCCGAAGGAACGTATCTAGATGCATAGTGAGCACTTTGAACCCCCATATGCTTCAGAAATTCATCCGTAAAAATGAAAAAGCACTTTTTTTTCCACTAAAAAATTATTTTTTCATTATTACGGATCAATTTGTGAAGCATCTGGGGGTTCAAAGTGCTCACTATGTACCTAGATATGTTCCTTTGGGGGTCTAGTTTCCAAAATGTGGTCACTTGTGCGGGAGCTCCAATGTGGAGACACACAGGGACCCTCCAAACGCGACATGGTGTCCGCTAACAATTTGAGCTAATTTTCCATTCAAATTGTTAGCGGACACCATGTCGCGTTTGGAGGGTCCCGGTGTGTCTCCACATTGGAGCTCCCCCACAAGTGACCCCATTTTGGAAACTAGACCCCCTAAGGAACGTATCTAGATGCTTCGTGAGCACTTTGAACCCCCAGGTGCTTCACAAATTCATCCATAAAAATGAAAAAGCACTTTTTTTTCCACAAAAAGTTTCTTTTTTCATTTTTACGGATCAATTTGTGAAGCACCTGGGGGTTCAAAGTGCTCACTATGCATCTAGATACGTTCCTTTGGGGGTCTAGTTTCCAAAATGGGGTGACTTGTGGGGGAGGTCCAATGTGGAGACACACAGGGGCTCTCCATACGCAACATGGTGTCCACTAACAATTGGAATTGTTAGCAGACACCTTGTAGGATATAAAGAGACCCTATGTGCCTAAACATTGGAGCTCCCCCACAAGTCACCCCATTTTGGAAACTAGACCCCCCAAGGATTATATCTAGATGACTTTGAACCCCCAGGTGCTTCACAAATTGATCCGTAAACATGAAAAAAGAAACTTTTTTGTGGAAAAAAAAGTGCTTTTTCATTTTTATGGATGAATTTGTGAAGCATCTGGGGGTTCAAAGTGCTCACTATGCATCTAGATACGTTCCTTCGGGGGTCTAGTTTCCAAAATGGGGTCACTTGTGGGGGAGCTCCAATGTTCAGGCACACAGTTAGGGTCTCTCCATACCCGACATGGTTTCCGCTAACAATTGGAGCTAATTTTCTATTGAAATTGTTAGCGGACACCATGTCGCATATGGAGAACCCGTGTGCCACCAGCACAAGGGCAACTGGTAGAGTTGGGGTACAGCACCAGAAAATGCCGCCTCTAATGAATGCGCTATTTTCTTGGGTGGCTGTGGGTTGAAATTTGCAGCGCGGGGGACCCACAACATTTGGGTCTCTCCACGCTGAGGATTCCAGTCAGCCAGCTACCAAGTTGTACATGGCTGCCTACAAAAAATACAGCGAAGCCCATTTTTTTTTATTTCTAGAACTAATTCTAGAAAAAAAAAATGACGTAGGGCTCCGCCATATTTTTGGTCCAGCCAGGTACAACTTGGCAGCTACAGACTGCCAGCAACCCCCAGCTGCCTCGTTGTACCTGGCTGGAACCAAAAATACAGCAAAGCACATTTTTTTTTATTTCTAGAACTAATTCTAGAAAAAAAAAAAATGGCGTAGGGCTCCGCCATATTTTTGGTCCAGCCAGGTACAACTTGGCAGCTACAGACTGCCAGCAACCCCCAGCTGCCTTGTTGTACCTGGCTGCAACCAAAAATACAGCGAAGCCCATTTTTTTTTATTTCAAGAACTAATTCTAGAAAAAAAAAATGACGTAGGGCTCCGCCATATTTTTGGCCCAGCCAGGTACAACTAGGCAGCTGGGGGCTGGAATCCTCAGCATAGAGAGGCCCAAGCGTTCTGGGCCCCCCATGCTGCGAATTGCAGCCCGCAGCCGCCCCAGAAAATGGCGCATTCATTGAAGCGCCATTTTCTGGCGCTGTACCCATGCTCTTCCAGTTGCCCTGGTGCCGGTGGCAAACTGGGTAATAAAGGGGTTAATGCCAGCTTTTTATTGGCAGCTGGCACTAAGCCCGAGATTCATAATATTGGGCCAATGTTAGACCCGCCATTAGGAATCTCTGGTAATTAGTCAATAAATACACACAGAGAAAAATATTTTTATTAGAAAAAAAACACAAACAAATTTCGGACTCCATCTTTATTATAAAAAGATCCGACGTAGTCCACAAAGAAGGTCCCACGACGCTCGATCGTTTCCGACGGGATCCCCATGCAGGGGGATGGGGGATCAGGGATCCCCATGCAGGGGGATGGGGGATCAGGGATCCCCCTGCAGGGGGATGGGAGATCAGGGATCCCCATGCAGGGGGATCAGGGATCCCCATGCATGGGGATGGGGGATCAGGGATCCCCCTGCAGGGGGATGGGGGATCAGGGATCCCCATGCAGGGGGATCAGGGATCCCCCTGCAGGGGGATGGGAGATCAGGGATCCCCATGCAGGGGGATCAGGGATCCCCCTGCAGGGGGATGGGGGATCAGGGATCCCCATGCAGGGGGATCAGGGATCCCCATGCAGGGGGATGGGGGATCAGGGATCCCCATGCAGGGGGATCAGGGATCCCCCTGCAGGGGGATGGGAGATCAGGGATCCCCATGCAGGGGGATCAGGGATCCCCCTGCAGGGGGATGGGAGATCAGGGATCCCCATGCAGGGGGATCAGGGATCCCCATGCAGGGGGATGGGGGATCAGGGATCCCCATGCAGGGGGATCAGGGATCTCCCTGCAGGGGGATGGGAGATCAGGGATCCCCATGCAGGGGGATCAGGGATCCCCATGCAGGGGGATGGGGGATCAGGGATCCCCATGCAGGGGGATCGGGGAGGTCTTACCAGACATCGGGCGGCGGTGAGAGCGGCGGTGAGAGGAAGCCGGAAGACGCAGGCAGGAGGACGCAAGCGGGAGGCGGCGGCGGCAGGAGGAGGTGAGTACCGGTCACCGGCGGTGGCGGGGGGCCGGGGACAGCGGGGGGGGGCCCAGAAACAGCAGGGGACGGGGGATAGTGGGGGGGCCCAGAAACAGAAGGGGACGGGGGATAGCGGGGGGGCCCAGAAACAGCAGGGGACAGGGGAATGAGCCAGGGGGGGGGCGGGCAGATGACACAGCGGGGGACAGGGGGATGAGCAGGGGGGGCAGACACAGTGGGGGTCAGGGGGATGAGGGGGGGGGGGTGATGCACATCAGAGGGCACAAGCAGGGGATGTGTGCAGGAGCCGGGCACAGCTGACAGCCCGGCTCCTGCAGAGATCATGCAGGGAAGTGCTGACATTCAGCACTTTCCTGCGCGATTTTGATGTGATCGGTCGGTCAGATTGACTGACCGATCACATCGCTCTGAGTGTGGGGACCCCTAAAAAGGGTCCCCACACCTCTGCCCCTGACCCTCAGCTGTCACTGACAGCTTTTAGAATTGAACTGTCACTGTTCGTTTAGAAGCAGTGACAGTTCAAAGCCATGACGAGTATACTCGTCATGATGCGGGAACTGACATCTTTTCATGACGAGTATACTCGTCATTAGTCGTAAAGGGGTTAAAATGGGTACATTATTTAAAGAGGCCTTCATGTACGTCTCTTCCCAGAGGCATGGAGTGCCACACAATTTTTTTTTTTAAATCTTTCATGTAATCCAAAACACTAACATACACCAACTCTGTCTCACAAGTGGGTATGAGCCCTTAATATTTTCTCCAGGAAAATCCATTTTGGTTTAATTTTGTAACGTTTTCTTGACAGTCCGTTAGAGTGGCGTAATACTCTGACAACAATGTTCACAGTAGTGACCTTGGAGCCTGAAATGCTTACAGGGGTTTTCCCCATGCTGTTCCCATGTCATTTGAGCACTATTCTGATACTTTTGTGACATTTTTAGGGTTTATCCATGCTGTCAGGGGTCATGCCAGAAAAATACTCGGGTTTCCCATAGGATAACATTGGGCTCGGTGCTCGGGCCGAGTACACAAGTATTTCGGGATGCTCGGCCCGAGCATCGAGCACCCGAGCATTTTAGTACTCGCTCATCTCTACAGAAAACTGAGAGCAATAAGCAATGTCCAAACCACCCAACACAACTGACATTCAGCAACTAAGGAAAGCGTATGACAGATTTAACACTGCTTCCCAGAAGTCACATGACTTCCCACTCCTCACTATCTGCCCATAGGATGATAGGAGCAGAGAAGAGTGAAGTGGTGGGAACCTCCCACCATCTGACTGTCCCAGTGGATACAACATCCCGTATCCACTGGCAATAGCCAACACCAGGGGACACTGCATCCCTGGGTCCCTGGGTAGCACCATTGCTGGGAGCAGCGGCATCCCGTCTCCTGGAGTACATCTGATAAAATGATGTACCTGTTCATTGTGGAGACTCACCCAAGCTCCAACAAAAAAGGTGATGTCCCACCCCTCGTGGCCAGAAAAGGGTGACAGGTGATCCAATGGGGAGCCACAGCATGCCCAGCAGCGTGCCAAAACTGCTCGGGTACAGAACCACAAGACTTGACAGCTTGTTGCTATCAATGCTGTGTTGTGTGTATATTTAAGATTGTTGATGACAAGTCAAGCAATTTTGATTAGTTGTTCTTTTTCTGCAAATCCAACCTTTTTGAAAATAGCTTCTGCATATAAATTGAAGAGAAATGTTGACAGGATACAGCTTTGTCTATCACCTTGCTCTACTTTGAACCATGGTGTTTTACCGTGTTCTGTCCAGACTGTTAATTCTTAGTCAATGTAAAGGAGAGGATTACTAATCTTATATTAAAGCATCCAAACCTTTATTAAGATGTCCCCTATACGCCACAACATATTTCGACAGTCTACTGCCATCTTCCTCAGGTGATATCATGGAGGCGCACAACACACCAAGGTGAGTGATACTGCTAACCACCACAGACCAATTTAGTGTCTCAGGTGCTTCTCATTTGCGCCCCTCTGTTTTTGTTTCTTATATGCAGTTATACATGGCAGTTAGGCAGGGCAGGAAATAGGTAAGTCATGCAAGACAATGTAACAAACTTGAAACCTTGTTCTTTTGTGCTGCAAAATGTATTCACTATATGTATTTGTATTATTTTTGTGCTAGTTGTTTAATTCCCTCATATCTATTGCCCTTTCACACACTGTGGGAACTCTCTGTATATCAGTCCATCTCGTCTCAATTCTCCTATGTACAGATCTCGTGCTCTCTTTAGAATTTTACACCATCCAGATCCATTCTCTCCCATCATACAACACAAGACATGCTCTCACAGATAACTTAACCATCTGCTCACTATCTTAACTCTCTTTCTCCTACCGTGTTTCCCCGAAACTAAGACCCCCCCCGAAAGTAAGGCAGGGTAGGGGGAACGGGGGGGTCTGTTAATATAAGGCCCCCCCCCGAAAGTAAGGCCGCCGGGGGGGGGGCGCTGGGGAATATAAGGCCAGTACCTGTCCCCCTGTGTGTCCAGGCTCCTCCAGTGTCCTGCAGCTGCAGCCGCGCTGGAGCAGACGGGGTTGATCACAGCCGAACATGCTGTGTGCCCAGACTTAAGTCACAGCAGCCCGGCTCCAGCTCTGATTGGCTCCTAGGAAGCAGTGGGCGCGGCCAGATGACGTCAAGGGTTCGTCATCTAGCCGCGCCCACTGGTTCCTGGGAGCCAATCAGAGCTCGAGCCGGGCTGTTGTGATGTCAGGCTGGGCAGAATTAAGCAAGGGCACACAGCATGTTAGGCTGTGATTAACCCTATCTGCACCAGCGCGGCTGCAGCTGCAGGACACTGGAGGAGCCTGGACACTCTGGGGGATAGCAAGGAGCCACACTGAAGGCCAGGGGAGCTGGTAAGAAGCAGTGTGTATGTGTGTGTTTGTAAGTGTATGTTTGTGTGTAAGTGTATGTGTGTGTGTGTGTGTATATTTGTAAGTGTGTGTGTGTATGTGTGTGTGTTTGTCAGTGTGTGCGTGTGTGTATGTGTGTGTGTATGTTTGTAAGTCTGTGCGTGTGTGTGTATGTGTATGTGTTTGTAAGTGTAAGGTGGGTGGGTGTGTGTGGATGGGAGGCTGGAGTGGCTGGGGCTGCCAATATAAGACCCCCCCCCCCGAAAGTAAGACAGGGGGCCACTTTTGGCCCCCAAAAAAATATAAGACAGGGTCTTACTTTCGGGGAAAGACGGTAGTTGCAGGAGATATTACACCATATCCAAGTCCTTGTTATAATAGAAAGATTAACCTCTTCCCTGCTACATTCAGAAACCCCAGAAAAATCATTAATATTCTTTGCATGCCTTCTGTATCTTTTAATTGTGCCCTTTAGAATGCATGGTCAACATGTAACAACATCTCATACATCCATGGCTCTTACTAAAGTCTCTAACGATCTACTAACAGCTAAATCTAATGGTCACTACTCCCTACTGATTCTCCTGGATCTCTCTGTTGTATTCAATACTGTGGTATCACCAGCTCATCCTCACCATGTTCTGCTCTATTGTGGTCAAGGACACCGCTCTCTCTTGGGTCTCCTCCTACCTCTCTGGCTACTCCTTCACTGTTTCTTTTGCCGACTCCTCCTCCTCTCCTCTTCCTCATACTGTTGGGACAAACCATCAGTAGATTCGGTTTTCAGTACCATCATTATGCTGATGATACCCAATTATACATCTCCTCTCATAACATCACTCCAAAATATTAGTGATTGTCTGTCTCTCTAACATCATCTCCTCTTTCTATTTTAAAATTATGCTGTAAAAAAACTGAAGTACTCATGTTTCCTTCCTCTACTAATCTTCATAAACCCAATGTCTTGAGGTTATATTTGTGTAAGATCTTCACTCCCGATATCCAACCACTTGCTCGTTCATGTCACCTATATCTCAAAAACATCTCTAGAATTTAACCTTTTCCTACAGTTGACTCTGCAAACACTCTTACTGTCGCTCTTATTTACTCATCTGGATTAATGCAGTTCTCTGATAGTTTCCTGCTTCCTAAACTCTCTTTTCTCTAATTCATCCTGAATGCAGCAGGCAGCATCATTTTCCTTTCCAACCGCTTCACCGATATCTCTACCCTGTGTCAGTCATTGCAATGGCTGCAGCTGGGACAGCAGGACTCACGCCGCCTGACCCGGTAAGTATTATGATGTTTATTAATGATATGCTTTCTTTCACAGCCCTTGGACACAAACTGTAACATGAGTTTCCCAGGGAAATCTGTGTTCGGGATCTGTGAATGAACACTAGGTGTTCTGTTCAGACCCCGAATTTTACAGTTCAGGTTCGCCCATCACTACTTGACGGTGCAGAAATTAGTTCGCTGCTATCAACAAACCATGAAGCAGCACAACTCCCAAGGGCCAGACAAAGAGCTGTTTAGAACAAAATCGCTATCGCCTAATTGTCAGGTTCATAATGGATGTCTATGTGTTGAGAGTGGTATAAACTCAAATATATAAATGTACAAATATGCATCCTTTGTAGGGAGGAGCGTGCTGAGTATCAAAAGACATTATTGGATTTCCAATGCAGTTTCTTAAAACAAGCCACTAATAAATAGAATGATTTTGATATATTTGTAATAGATAAAAATATGGAAACTTAACTAAATGTCTGTGTATATAATATAATACAAAACAATATTTGTTCTTACCTCCAATGACATATGAATAGTTGTAATTGCTACTTTAATGTCACCATCTGATAATTCTTTAAATTCTTTGAGCAGGATATCTTCAACACTTGGACCTGTCCATGATAGATTTCATTAGTAAGATTAGCTAAAAATGAGAATTTCTAATATGATATTGTGTTTAGTTGAGTCATAGAACTGTAAATAAAACTTTGGACTCACCTGTTCATTCAATGGTTTTCTATGTTATTAGAATGTACACATTAGATTCAGACTAAAGGCAGCAAAACCACAAAGGGAACACATACAGAAATGTACCAGAAATTGGCTTAAACCTTAGATTCCTCAAAGTACCCCCCTTTACTCTGAAGCCATGTCTATAAACCCTTCACATTCTCTCAAGCACCTTCATCAGGTATCAGCTATCAGCTGAAATGTTTTTCAATGAACAGATATAGCTTGTCAAAAGTACACTTGCCTTTAAAAAAGTGTTTGTGAACATCAGGTGTGTTTTGCAGATTTAGTGTTGGTGCACAGTTTCCATACGGTGTGGAATCCTATTCGACAACTGTTTTAAGACCGCAAAAAAACCTATTCATCTGAGTAAATAAAAGTAACAATCCATCATTACTTTAAGACATGAAGGTCAGTCAATCTGGAATATTTCTAGAAACTTGAAGGTATCGTCAATTATGAAAACTATAAATTTACAGATGAAAAATAACAATCACTATGATGAAATTGTTTCTCATGAGGACCTCCCTAGGAAATATGACCAAGAGTCACCTCTGCTGCAGAGGATAAGTGCATCAGAGTCACCAGTCTCAGAAACCTCAAATTTACAGCACCTAAGATGACAGCTCTCAAATGATGCAGAGACATCATGTAAAAGACATATCCCAGCATCAATTGTCTAGAGGAGACTGAGAGAATTATGCTTGAATTTCTGCAAAGAATACACCCCTGAGGACAGCAAACATTAAGAAGAAACTTACTTGGACCAAGCAAAAGACAGTGGTACTCAAACACTAAGACATGCTATTTTGAATATAGGACAGCATTATAGCTAAGGAAATATGAAAAAAATTAAGCTTAGCTTTTAAATATGGCAATACTGGGCAGGTATCGATATGGCCATATTTATAAGTTAGGTGTCTAATTTTTTTTATATTCCTTACCTATAATGCTGTTCCATATTCAAGATACCATGTCTTAGTGTTTGAGTGCCACTGTCTTTTTGTTACAATGTGTTGTGCTCGGAGATGCACCTATATACATTGCATGATGGAATGCCGCAGTTTTTTTCTTACTTGGATTAAGCAACACACATCTGGTCAATAGATCAGTCGAAATCAGAATTATGTTAGTATGTCAAATCCTGTGCAGAAAAGGTGAGCAAATAGTCTTATACATGTATGGTGCCCATTATAAAGCATGGAAGGGGAGCTGTGACGGTCGGGAGAGCTTTGCTGGTGTCACTGATAATTTATTTATAATTCAAGGCACACTTACCCAGCACAGATACCAAAGTATTTTGCAATGGCATAAATGTACCGAGACATTCTTGATAAAAAAATTCCTGCCATCTGATGAAGATGAACTTACTTTTTGGATATCTATGGTTTGATTTACTCGCCCGTGTGGATTGGATATGTTGTTACCGACATCTGTTGATACATATATATATATATATACAGGGTGGGCCATTTATATGGCAGGGGGAAAACTTTTCCAGATGGGTGATGACTATGATGGTCATTTTGAAGTCGGCCATTTTGGATCCAACTTTATTTAGGTGTATCCATATAAATGGCCCACCCTGTATATTTGCATATATATATACACAGTTGTGGCCGAAAGTATTGACACCCCTGCAATTCTGTCAGATAATACTCAGTTTCTTCCTGAAAATGATTGCAACACAAATTCTTTGGTTTTATTATCTTCATTTAATTTGTCTTCAATGAAAAAACACAAAAAGAATTGTCCTAAAGCCAAATTGGATATAATTCCACATCAAACATAAAAAGGGGGGGGACAATAGTATTGGCACTGTTACAAAAATCATGTGATGCTTCTCTAATTTGTGTAATTAACAGCACCTGTAACTTACCTGTGGCACCTAACAGGTGTTGGCAATAACTAAATTACACTTGCAGCCAACTGACATGGATTAAAATTGACTCAACCTCTGTCCTGTATCCTTGTGTGTACCACATTGAGCATGGAGAAAAGAAAGAAGACCAAAGAACTGTCTGAGGACTTGAGAAACCAAATTGTGAGGAAGCATGAGCAATTTCAAGGCTACAAGTCCATCTCCAAAGACCTGAATGTTCCAGTGTCTACGGTGCGCAGTGTCATCAAGAAGTTTAAAGCCCATGGCACTGTGGCTAACCTCCCTAGATGTGGACGGAAAAGAAAAATTGACGAGAGATTTCAACGCAAGATTGTGCAGATGCTGGATGAAGAACCTCGACTAACATCCAAACAAGTTCAAGCTGCCCTGCAGTCCGAGGGTACAACAGTGTCAACCTGTACTATCGTCGGTGTCTGAATGAAAAGGGACTGTATGGTAGGAGACCCAGGAAGACCCCACTTCTTACCCCGAGACATAAAAAAGCCAGGCTGGAGTTTTCCAAAACTTACCTGAGAAAGCCTACAACGTTTTGGAAGAATGTTCTCTGGTCAGATAGACAAAAGTAGAGCTTTTTGGGCAATGGCATCAACATAGAGTTTACAGAAGAAAAAAAGAGACATTCAAAGAAAAGAACACGGTCCCTACAGTCAAACATGGTGGAGGTTCCCTGATGTTTTGGGGTTGCTTTGCTGCCTCTGGCACTGGACTGCTTGACCGTGTGCATGGCATTATGAAGTCTGAAGACTACCAACAAATTTTGCAGCATAATGTAGGGCCCAGTGTGAGAAAGCTGGGTCTCCCTCAGAGGTCTTCCAGCATGACAATGACCCAAAACACACTTCAAAAAGCACTAGAAAATGGTTTGAGAGAAAGCACTGGAGACTTCTAAGGTGGCCAGCAATGAGTCCAGACCTGAATCCCATAGAACACCTGTGGAGAGATCTAAAAATGACAGTTTGGAGAAGGCACCCTTCAAATATCAGGGACCTGGAGCAGTTTGCCAAAGAAGAATGGTCTAAAATTCCAGCAGAGCATTTTAAGAAACTCATTGATGGTTACCGGAAGCGATTGATCACAGTTATTTTGGCTAAAGGTTCTGCAACCAAGTATTAGGCTGAGGGTGCCAATACTTTTGTCTGGCCTATTTTTAGAGTTTCGTGTGAAATGATCAATGTTTTGCTTCATTCTCTTTTGTGTTTTTTCATTGAAGACAAATTAAATGAAGATAATAATACCAAAGAATTTGTGATTGCAATCATTTTCAGGAAGAAACTGAGTATTATCTGACAGAATTGCAGGGGTGTCAATACTTTTGACATATACATATATACATATATATATATATACACATATAGTTGAAGCTAGAAGTTTACAGGCCCAATAAAAAAGAAACATATGCATGTTACTATCTGACATGAAATCAGAATAAACCTCTCCCATAGAGGGTCAATTAGGATTGCCATAATCCTACTATATAATCGTCTAATTCTTTCTGTTTGTAACGGAAATCCCGCGTCGCTGATTGGTTGCGCCTGAGGAAGACAACATACTGGTTGTCGAAACGCGTTGTGGCATAGAAGGGACTACTAATAAAAGGTTTGGATGATACCATAAAAATTCCCCCTTGTTCCTTCTATCCAGCGCTCCATCAGACTGATTTTGTGTCTCAATTAACTCCATTCCGCTTGTGGGAAACTTGGCAGGGGCTGCGGTAAGGAGGGGCATGCAGAGCCAAAAAGGACCTGTGGTTGCTGGGTTACTGGGCGCAACAACACAGATTACAGGACTTGCGGTGACGAAGTTCCTGTAGCGGGGTCATGTGATGTCTGAGCCAGAAAGGCTGCAGGAGCAGCGGCAGAGAGCGGACTGCAAGCCCTCAACCACACCAAATTCAACCCGTTGAGGTGAGCGGAAATTTGGCCCCTATTTAGTCCACATTAAGTTCATAGGAGCTTTTCATTGTGCGCTCATCTGCTTTTCTTCTATTACATTGTCCATTTGGAAGACACATTTACGCCCAAGATTAATTTGCTGGCTGATGTCTTGAGTTGTTTCTTCAGTATTGCCACATAATCTTCTTTCCTCATGATGCCATCTATCTTGTGAAGTTCACCAGTTCCTCCTGCAGAAAAACAACCCCACAAAATGATGCTGCCACCCCTTGTGTTTCACAGGTGTGACAATGTTCTAAGTCTTCTAAGCTTCTCCCTTTATCTTCCAAACGTAACGATGGTCATTATGGCCAAACAGTTCAATTTTAGTTTCATCAGGCCACAGGATATTTCTCTGTAACAACCGCCACTGGTTGCTGTGAATGTGGAAAACGGAGGTACTATGGACGAATCCGACCACAATGTGATAGTAAACCAACCTTCCTTTACATAACTTCCCAACAAATAACAGTTTGATTTCAAGCAAGATATGGGCACACAGCCATGAACAACACAGCACAAGTTAAACATATCCAAGGCTATGTCACTCCCTCTTTTCTCTCATACTGTACCTAACCGGGAATTTACCATGACTGTAGCATATGGTTCTCCTATATATGTAAACTTACACCCACCTTAAACACTAATTACAATGAATTATGGGTACCCCTTTTTCCCTTAATATCCCTTATCACAACTAACAAATCGAACAACAACAATGGGTATACAGTGCACTGTTTTGCTTATGCATATGCTCGGAGCAGATGCTATGAATGGACATTCACATACTCCACCAATAAGCAATGCTATAGCAATGAATTTGATGCTTTAATGTTGGGTCAACAGGTTCATAGAAACCTTTCCTGAGTCATAAAGTCCTATGGTACATACAGATGCAAATGGAGACTAATAAACAGTCTCAATGAAGTTTTTTCATGCTGAGCTCCTCTGCAGTCTTTGCGATGAGGTGTTTCAAACCTTAACTACCTTTCCCTACCTGACTAGATTAACTGTGACTGGTCGCACAGCCAGATTTACTCACAGGAGCTGCTTTCACTCCACAACACCGTCCATCTTTAGTTTAATGCTGATCCCAGCACCTCTGGGCCCCTCTTGCCAACCCTAAGCTCCTTCTTCAACCATCTCCTTCTTTCACCATCATATGTACAGGGCATAGCAGCAGCTTAGGTATCCATGGTTACAGTTGCTCAAATCTTGTTGTCTGATGACCCCTAGTGGCCAGACTAAGTTACCATACTAGCAATTCAATCATTTAAAGGACAAGAGCAGGATTAACACTATAACACTTGAAAATATCAACCTGCTACATCTCCAAAAATGTAGGTCTGTGTTCCTGTGTGCATTTGTGAAAATTAATCTGGCTCTCTATGTTTCTTTTGGAGTACTGATTTCTTCCTGGTAGAGTGGCCTTTCGACCCATGTTGATACAGTACTTTTTTCACTGTGGAAAATGACACGATCTTACCAGCTTCCAACATCATCTTCACAAAGTCTTGATTTTGTTCTTAGGCTGATATGCACATGACGGACCAAAGCACATTCATCTCTGAGACACAGAACCCGTCTCCTCACTGAGCGGTATGAAGGCTGGAGATTCTCATTGTTTGTACTTGTGTATAATTGTTTGTACAGATTAATGAGGCATCTTCAGGTATCTGGAAATTACACCTAAGGATGAACCAGATTTGTGCAAGTTCACAACTCTCTTCCTGATATATTGGCTGATTTCTTTAGACTTTTCCATAGTGCTACACAAAGATGCAGTGTGTTTCAGGTATGCATTAAAATACATCTAGAAGTGTGTCTCTAATTAGCTCAGATGTTGATAATAAACCTATTAGAAGCTTCTATACACATGACATCATCATATGGGCTAACCCAAAGTGGTTAAAGGTATAGTAATCTTAGTGCAGGGTTGGGGAACTCTAGGCCTCAAGGGCCACCAACAGTTATTTTTTCAAGATTTCCTTAGCATTGCACAGGGGGGTGGAATCATTACCAGTGCAGGTGATTATATTAGCACCTGTGCAATACTAAGGAAATCCTGAAAACGCAACTTGTTGGCGGCCTTGAGGCCTGGAGTTCCCAACCCCTGTCTTAGTGTATGTAATCTTGTGGCTTTACAGAAAGTAATAAATATGTCTTAAATCTTTCTTACGCTCTTATTTTTGTGGCATTTGAAAAATGTAAATAATTATGGTAATCCTAATCGACCTAAACCAGGAAAGGTTTGTTCTGATTTCATGTCAGACAGTGAGAAAAACATGCACATGTGTCTTTTTATATAGTGGATTCACCTGCATCTATATATATACGCATACACACACATCATCTCTCTCTCTCTCTCTCTCAAGTTTGGACACACTTTCTCATTGGCCATGTTCACGCATCTTCTCAGGTAGTATTTAGCGTGTCTGCGTTAAATACTTAGCTTTTTCCAGTGAAGCGGAGATGCGTTTGCACCACCGCTTCCTGGTGACGCAGCCTCTGGTTACCCGATGTTGATCGTGGTAACCAGTTCACAGACAAGGCTGCCTAGTGTCCGCTTAAGCTGAGCGGACAGGAAAATGCTGCTAGCAGCATTTCCCTGTCCGCTCTGGGAAAACAGACACTAGGCAGCCTTGTGTGTGAACTGGTTACCATGATCAACATCGGGTAACCAGGGGCTGCGTCACCAGGAAGCGGTGACTACCTCTTGACTTGAAGCTCATCAAGAGAAATCAAGAGAATGCCAAGAGTGTGCAAAGCAGTAATCAAAGCAAAAGGTGGCTACTTTGAAGAACCTAGAATATATGTTCAGTTGTTTCACACTTTTTTGTTAAGTATATAATTCCACATGTGTCAATTCATAGTTTTGCTGCCTTCAGTGTGAATCTACAATTTTCATAGTCATGAAAATACAGAAAATCTTTAAATGAGAAGGTGTGTCCAAACGTTTGGTCTGTTCTGTATATCAATAATGTTAGCTATAATAATGAGTATAATTCCATATGTATATAATAATAGCTGAATCAACCAGACTCAAATGATGTGTACGTGGACATGTACTAAGTCAGTTACATGGTTTATGCAGTAACCATGCATCATTTTTGCTATGGAATTATTTAGGTTGGTCACTAATTACTATTATCTACTTTATGAAATTAAGTAACATAGTGGAGCATAACAATATCTACTAATTGTTTATTTGTAGTAAAGCATAATCAAATAGAAACAAGTACATACAGTACATGCATGATAATTATGCTCTTTGAGAGGAAGCAATTATATTCCTTTCTGCTAATTATTTTAATGTAGATATTTATTTATATTTGAGCTATTAGGTCAATCAAGCAACACTATTTAATCGTTATTCTTGATATGAAAGACATTTAGTTAGTGAAACAGCATAAATAAAGAAAAATGAAGAACAATGTTCAAAAAAGTATTTAAAAGAATACAACATATTTTTAAAATGGGGAAAAATGTTAAAATATAAACACACTAAGCTGCTAATAAGATATTTTATATTGCTAAATAAAGAAACAGAAGAAAGATTGGTCTTGTAGATCACTTTGTCTTCCACTACAATATAAAACATTTTCTAATACGCCAATTTCATAGTTATTCATCAAGCTTAATTTAAGAAAACAAATTTAGTTAAAAAAACTATTTTACATTTCCTCTTCAAAGGTTTAAATATATAATATATATATATATATATATTGTGAGGTAGCAACCGGGGAACCCGCTTGCAAAACGACAACAACACGTGTTTATAAGTTTAACCAATGTCTACCCGTTTATTTTCACATATTACAACAGAACCCGGGTAGCATGTTTGACACATAGCACATTGATTAAAAACACTTTACATAAATACACCATACATTTACATTTAACATCACATAACACTTATATTGCACATAACGTCTTATAGTAACCCGGGACCTGTAACCATCTCTGTCCCCATTGGAGCTCTACTAACAGCTCCCGTGGTGGCTACGGCCTCCGGCCTACTCACACTATACATACGTTACAGTACGACGATGACCCCTCCGGGTTCATAACAGGGATTGAGCAACCTGAGTACCGGGTATGTCATGTATCCCCAAGGGCTCTTTCCTGGACGCATCTCCGCCTACGTCCCGGTCAGAGTCCACCTGGTTCAACCATGGTGTCCCCACTCTAGGAGCCCCTTTTAACCCCTGCTTCTGACCTTCGTTACATACGCCTCAACGGGCCCTGTGGGTCCCAATGGCGGTACCTGCCGCCTGGCTTTAGTCCCCCAGCATGATGATATACATTCACCCGTAGTCAGGATTCCTGCCTGACCGGGACCTTACATACCGTATGTGATCTATCATTCAAACGTCCATGGATCACACACCTGCTCACAGCCCATCATAACACATCCATGGACTGTGGCCCCTCCATGACCATAACAGGGACCTGGTCAACCGTAGAATCCGGGCTAACCATGCGTCACCATGGCCTACTCACCACGGTACGGGCTATCAGTCGCCACCAAACCTCCATCTCATGGCAGGTCTCCAGGTCCACGACTGTACCCTGCGTCTGAGTAGCACCCTAATGGATCAGCCATGGTTCCCTTCTAGGAGCCTTCGTGACCCCTGTCTCTGGCCACAGGCACACCCACACCATTAGAGGTCGTGGTTGAGGGACGGGTACCCTCTGCAAGCAGCAGGGCAAGCCTCCCTCTCGTCCCACAGGGACGGAACGCCTCCAACATCATCCATACTAGCTGGGTCACTCTCTCCCCACATCATTATACATGGGTCTTACATATAGGCCATCATCTCTCATTCAGGGCCATTACCTAAGCCCTCATACACATAGTTAAACACATTCTGTTTCATCAGGTCCTTTAACCGAGCACTCTGACTCGGACCCAAAGGCGGTCTATGCCCGCCTGGCATTATTCACACACGGCTCACTCCGTTACACGGGAACCGCTGTCTTACCGGGCACGGATCCGGGTCTTGCTACCTGTATAACGGGTCCACCAAGCGTCCCCCAAGGCTCCTTTCCCGGACGTGGTTCCCTCCACGCCCGGACCAGTCTCCACCGGGTTCAGCCACGGCTTCCCCACCAGGTGCTCACAACCTCGGACCTCGGCACCGGCATGGAGCTAGCATGCTCCCTTCACCATCTCAAAATGGCGGCATGGACTTGCATTCCCAGTCCCTCACACAGACTGGCTCTGCTCAGCTCTCTGGCTGGTAATCAGCCCACATCCTCTCAGGCTGATGTCTGGCTGAAAATGGATCTTAATCTGTAATCACTCAGCTGGCAGCCTCTTATCGTGCCAGCCACTCCCACATGGACACACCCCCTTAGCTGCTGTTAATCAGCCTTTCACACAGCTCAGGTTAACTCCCTGTGTTCCGGGTTGTCAGCACTCAGCCCTTACATTCCTTAGGGCTTCCTCGATCTCATCTCACTCTCACTGCCGCTCATTAGGCTCATGAAACCCTGTGTCTCAAAGTTGGCTCACAGCATTCTCAGTCAAACCGGCCAGTGTGCACAGGATCATACCTCGATCCTGCATGTGACGCGCCCCGGCCATGAGGATCATGCCGGCGGTGCCTCACAATATATATATATATATATATCGTATATACTCGTGTATAAGCCGACCCGTGTATAAACCTACCCCCTACTTTTGCCCCCAAAACCTGGGAAAACCTATTGACTCGTGTATAAGCCGAGGGTGGACCCCAGCACAGGTATTCAGCCCCCAGCAGTGTGGTATACAGGCCTCCCCAGTGGTAGTATAAAGCAGCCTCCCCAGTGGTAGTATACAGCAGCCTCTCCAGTGGTATATACAGCAGCCTCCTAGTGGTAAATACAGCAGCCTCCCAGTGGTATATACAGCAGCCTCCTAGTGGTATATACAGCAGCCTCCCAGTGGTATATACAGCAGCCTCCTAGTGGTATATACAGCAGCCTCCCAGTGGTATATACAGCAGCCTCCTAGTGGTATATACAGCAGCCTCCCAGTGGTATATACAGCAGCCTCCCAGTGGTATATTCAGCAGCCCCAGCCCCATCCACACACACATACACACACATATATACACACACATATACACATACATACACATACATACACACACATACACACATATGCACCGCTTCTTACCTTGTCCGGTGCTGTCCCCGCTGTCATGCCTCGCTCCTCCGGCCGTCCGGTGGTGTCCCCGCTCCTCTCCTGGTCTGCGGTGCCGTGTCCCGGTCCAGTTGCATGCTGATCGGTGCGGTGCCCATCGACTTCCTGATTCCTCCTGTAATCTCCGCCCAGGTCAGGCCCTGCACCAATGAGAGCGCAGGACCCGTGCCATCAATCACCGCCCAGACACGGCCAGATGACGTTGGGGCCTCTGATTGGCCCAACGTCATCAAGGCGCCGCGGCTTGATGACGTCGGGCCAATTAGAGGCCCCAACGTGATCTGGCCGCGTCTGGGCGGTGATTGACGGCACGGGTCCTGCGCTCTCATTGGTGCAGGGCCTGACCTGGGCGGAGATTACAGGAGGAAGCAGGAAGTCGACGGGCACCGCACCGATCAGTATGCAACTGGACCGGGACACCGCACCGCAGACCAGGAGAGGAGCGGGGACACCACCGGACAAGGTAGTATATATTGAGCAGCGCCTTCCCCCCCCCCATCTTATTTTCAGCCCCTACCGTATTGACCCGTGTATAAGCCGAGGGGGGGACTTTTCAGCCCAATTTTTGGGCTGAAAAACTCGGCTTATACACGAGTATATACGGCATACATATATATATTATGGTACTATGAGGTGTAAAACATCACTTTTAACAGATTGTGCATGCTATATAGAATGCAGTTTGCCAGACGTATTTTAGTAGTGTGAAAAAGTGTTTCTAAGGTTTCTGAGCATGAACCACCTTTTTAGGCTATGTGCTCATGGTCCGGACAAGCTGCGTGCTGGACGCAGCTCCTCCGGACCTGAGTGAGCCGTGGGTGGCCGCAGGGAGACCGCAGCCACCCTGTACTCACTATGTGCAGCAGGTGCGGGGCGGCTTCTCCCTACAGTCTCTCTGTGGCAGCCGCTTTCGACTCCGCAGCATGAAATAAACATGCTGCGAAGGAGCGGTCTGTCGGCAACCCGCACCGCAGCTCCAAACACGCTGCGGGTGGGTTAAGCATAGTGAGGATAGGATTTCTTACATTCCCATCCACTATGCTTATACTGTACTACGCAGGATTTTGGACGCAGCGGCAAGATGCTGCGTCCAACACGCAGCTCCTCCGGACCGCAAGCACATACCCTTAAAGTCATGCCACAGCATCTCAATCGGATTAAGGTCAGGAATTTGACTAGGCCACTCCAAAGTCTTCATTTTGTTTTCGTAAGACATTCAGAGGTGGACTTACTGGTGTGGATCATTGTCCTGCTGCATAACCCAAGTGAACTCCAGCTGGAGGTCATGAACAAATGACTGGACATTGTCTTTCAGGATTTTTTGGTAGAAAGCAGAAATCATGGTTCCATTTACTACAGCAAGTCTTCCAGGTCCTGAAGCAGCAAAACAGCCCCAGACATCACACTACCACCACCATATTTTGCTCTTGATATCATGTTCCTTTTCTAAAATGCTGTTACTTCTATGCCAGATGATATGGGACATACACCTTCCAAAAATATGAAACTTTTGTCTCATCAGTCCATAATGTGTTCTCCCAAAAGTCTTGATGATAATCAAGATATTTTCTGCCAAAATTGAGATGAGCGTTAATTTCATTTTTCCCAGCATTGGTTTTTGTCTTGGAACTCTGCCATCCAGGCCATGTAATATAGCACGTTACAAAGGGACCATACAGAACCACACAGAGTATTGTCACTTCCATAGTACAAAACAATGGGAAGTTTGTAGTGCCACATATATTTCTATACAACTTAATGCATTTATTTGAATTACAGATACATCTCAATGGATATAGAAACCTCACCATTTACCACTCTGGATGACCCATAGCTCACCATCAGAGTCTCACATTTCCACTGTCACATGCTATGTCTCTAGTTTTCTCACTATAAACTCCTTTGACCCAGGGACCTCTGATGATGGCGGAAAGAAGAACAGATGTCAGCCTGTAAGATTAGCGTTGAGGTTATAGATTTTTTTAACATCCAAAGAGCTTTTAGCTGATCTGTGAGAGTCAAGGACCCACAGATCTCACACTGATCACCTATCCAAAAGATAGGCTATCAATCAGTATTTCCTGGAGAACCCCTTTAAGTGGGTACTCTGCAGCAATGCTATTTATATTCATGTTAGCTGTGGTTACTGTGGGACTGATGTTCCCAAAGCTATTAGGATTATGAATGTTGTGGATTTTACTGGATTGTTTTTTTCAGGAGGGCTTTTACAGTTCCATTGTTCAGTTTAATACTTGGGTGTTACAATTATACCAGATTTTAATACTTTTTGGGGGTTTTTTGCTACTTTTGCACAATAAAAACTTTTATTTATAATAAGTATTTAGTTTTTACATCACCATATTCCTTGACTTGAGCCATAAGTACCGTATATACTCGTGTATAAGCCGACTTTTTCAGCCCAAAAATATGGCTGAAAAGTCGCCCCCTCGGCTTATACACGAGTCATATACATTTGTACGAGGTGGGGGCTGTGTCTGGGATCAGGAGGAGGCTGGAGGAGGTGGGGGAAGGCTATAATATGAGCGGCTCGTGACGCGGAGCCGCTCATAACTTATTCATGATATGCACTGCATCCCCCGGGGGGAGCAGTGCATATCCCATTACAGGCTCCCCATAACAATATGGCGCCCCCACCACAGTAAATCCTCCCCATGCTGCCGCTGCTCAGTGTAAAATGTATAATGTTATTAGCTCTCACCCTCTCTCAGTGCATCCTCCCTCCTCCCTGCGTGTCATGTGACCGGCCGGTGACGTCATCGCGATGAGCCCCGGTCACAGGACAAGCAGGAAGGAGGGAAGATGCACATCCAGGACGGTTGCATCATCACACGCAGCCCCCGGGTTCCTTCTCCCACCTCAGTCCTCCTTCTCCCACCTCAGTCCTCTCCTCGCTGCTCTCCTTCCTCTCCCTGGCACAGGCTGCTCCAGAGGCCGCACAGTTCAGGATCAGAAGCTCAGCACAGCCCGCCCCACACAACACACACAGGACTGAGGGTGAGAGCTAATAACACTATTGTTTTTACAGTGAGCAGCGGCAGCATGGGGAGGCTTTACTGTGAGGGGGGGGGGGGACCCTGTATACCCTGTGTGCTGCTGCTGGGAGCAGCCTGTGTATCCCCTGTGCTTCTGGGGGGCAGCCTGTGTACCCCCTGTGCTGCTGCTGGGGGGCAGCCTGTGTACCCCCTGTGCTGCTGCTGGGGGGCAGCCTGTGTACCCCCTGTGCTGCTGCTGCTGGGGGGCAGCTTGTGTACCCCCTGTGCTGCTGCTGCTGGGGGCAGCTTGTGTACCCCCTGTGCTGCTGCTGCTGGGGGCAGCCTGTGTACCCCCTGTGCTGCTGGGGGCAGCCTGTGTACCCCTGTGCTGCTGCTGCTGGGGGCAGCCTGTGTACCCCCTGTGCTGCTGCTGCTGCTGGGGGCAGCCTGTGTACCCCCTGTGCTGCTGCTGCTGGGGGCAGCCTGTGTACCCCCTGTGCTGCTGCTGGGGGCAGCCTGTGTACCCCCTGTGCTGCTGCTGCTGGGGGCAGCCTGTGTACCCCCTGTGCTGCTGCTGCTGCTGCTGCTGCTGGGGGCAGCCTGTGTACCCCCTGTGCTGCTGCTGCTGCTGGGGGCAACCTGTGTACCCCCTGTGCTGCTGCTGCTGGGGGCAACCTGTGTACCCCCTGTGCTGCTGCTGCTGGGGGCAGCCTGTGTACCCCCTGTGCTGCTGCTGCTGGGGGCAGCCTGTGTACCCCCTGTGCTGCTGCTGCTGGGGGCAGCCTGTGTACCCCCTGTGCTGCTGCTGCTGGGGGCAGCCTGTGTACCCCCTGTGCTGCTGCTGCTGCTGGGGGCAGCCTGTGTACCCCCTGTGCTGCTGCTGCTGCTGGGGGCAGCCTGTGTACCCCCTGCGGCGCTGCTGCTGCTGCTGCTGGGGGCAGCCTGTGTACCCCCTGCGGCGCTGCTGCTGCTGCTGCTGGGGGCAGCCTGTGTACCCCCTGCGGCGCTGCTGCTGGGGGCAGCCGTCTACACTGTGCTGGAGTCTACCCTCGGCTTATACGCGAGTCAATAAGTTTTCCCAGTTTTTGGGGGCAAAAGTAGGGGGGTCGGCTTATACACGGGTCGGCTTATACACGAGTATATACGGTACTCTTGTTTTTGTGAGATGAGAAAATGTTTCCAGAGATATACCGTAATTTTTTTTAAATAATTTTACTTTCTAATTACCTTTTTAGAATTTTTCTGTGTCTCAGAATGACAAAAACTATACTTTTGGTATACATTATCTTTATTTTACAGTGTTTTGCAAGGGTCAAATAAAACAGGAGTTTTATAGCTCGGATTGTTCTTTACGTGACAATTCTAATTTAGTGCACTTTTCTGTTTACTTTTGGTTTTTACAGAAAAATAATATCTTTAGTTGGAAATCATTGTTTCAGGTTTTTTTCTTACTTAGTTTAATATATTTTTCAATATATATTTTTACAAGTTTTGATGTACTTTTTTTTCAATTTTTAACTTCGTTCCGCTTTGGGATTTGAACTTTCACTAGTTTAATTAATGGTTTATTAATCTGTAATAAAATTCATAAGTGAACTGAAATACATAATTACACTGCTCACGACAGGGCCTAACAGTTCACCATACCCAACACTGCACGACAACAGCATCTAGACGGTTAAAAGGCCACAAATGGTGTTAGTGAGCTGGCTTTATCATCCTGCCATACATGTAAAATGTTTTATCCACTTTGCTGTGCATGTACATGTACCAGAAAGGGGTTAACTGTCTGTCCATGGCTTACCTAAGGAATAAATGAACATTTTCCTATAGTGTAGTGTTACTGTAAAACGGCACAAACACTTGCTGAGAATTAACTTCACTAAGTAACTTTTGCATAATCTTTTTATCTATTACTACTGTCACAAATAAACAAAGACTCATAGAATGATAGAGTTACAAGGGACATCCACTACCATAGCATCCAACCCGCTGCTCAAAGCAGGATTCACTAAATTATTCCAGACAGATGTCTGTCCAGCCACTGTTTGAAGACTATAATTGAAGGAGAACTCGCCACCTCTCGTGGCCGCCTGTTCCACTTGTTGATCACCCTCACTATCAAAAAGTTTTTTCTAATAGCTAATCTATATTTTCTCCCTTTCAGTTTCATTTCATTGCTTCTCATCTCTCCATGTGCAAATGTGAATAAATGAGAGTAAGGAATATCCCTCTACACATCAGATATTTTTAAACAGCTATTAAGTATCCTTTCAGTCTTCTTTTTTGTAAGCTAAACATTCCCAGATCCTTCAACCATTACCTGCAGGACATAGTTCGCAGTCCGCTCACCATTCTGGTTACTCTTTTCTGAACTTACTCCAGTATTTCAATGTCTGTTATAAAATGTGCTGCCCAGAAGTGGACACAGTATTCCAGATGTGACTTAACCATAGAGGAATAGAGAGTGACAATGGCTTCACGTGATCTAGACTGTATGCTTCTGTTAGGCTACTTTCAGACTTGCATTCGGTCTGATTGTGTTTGAGATGCAGACGCAAATGCATGACCGACCGCAGACACAGTTTTGTGAACGCAGAGTTATTAATCTGCATGTGTTTACAGACAATTCCTCATAGAAAATCATTGAACATGGTCCCAGCCATAGGAAATCATGCCGAGCAGATCGGTATGGGGGGAGAAAGAGAGAGAGAGAGAAGAGAGAGATGCTGCATTTGCCTCCAATGTCATCCTGAAGCCAGTGTGGCTCCATTCAGCTGCATGTATTCTTTGTACGCTTCAGAACGCTTGCGTAGGAAGCAAGCATCCTGAGCTGCAGAAAAAATGCAACATGTTGCGTTTGAAGGGCGCCAACAATAAACGCATCCGAAAGAAATGCATGCGGATGCAGCCAAACATGGGTACCATGCATCCCCATGTTAAAAATAGGGACACAGTGGGCATCCGTTTGGCACTATTCGCATTCGCTGCGTCACAAACGCAAATGTGAAACCGGCCTTAATACATCCAGAATTGTGTTTGCCCTTTTTGCTGCTGCATCACACTGTTGACTCAGGATTTTGATATATTTTGTATACCCAAATCTTTTTCACACATACTGTTGCTTAGTTCTATTCCTCCCTTTCTGTAGATGTTATTTTTGTTTTTTATTGCTCAGATGTAGAATATTGCACTTCTCCCTGTTAAATAAGTGCAATTGTTTCAGCTTATTTAGACCCTCTAAATCCTTTCTCTGTCTTCTCTAGAGTTAGTGATCCCTCCTAGTTTTCATCGTCTGCAAACCTGCTTAGTTTATCTACAGTTCACATATCTAGATCATCTATAAAAATGTTGGACAACTCCAGGGCCAAGATGAGAGATGAGCGGTGTTCGATTCGAAATTTTTGCCAATTTCAAATTCGAGCTGTTTTGGGCGGTGTTCGAGTCATGCGACAAATGCGAACAATTAGCTTCAAATTCAGCAGTTCAAGGTTATGTTCGATAACAGTTCGTTCACCAAAATTACCCTATAAAGTGGTCAGGGGCAGAGGAAAAGGCTGAAATGGGGTCATGATTGCCTCCGGCTTTTAAACAATCATTCAGCCCGTCCTCCGCCCCCCACAGCCTCCCATCCCGATCCTCCGCTCCCCCTGCCACCACCCATCTCGATCCTGAGTTAGGACCGGGCGGGGAGCACAGCACCAGGGAGCGGGGAGCAAAAGACCCAGATGGAGAACCCAGCGGTGAGAAGACTTCACCGCCAGCTTTCCTGCTCTGTGCTGCGCTCCCCACTCCCTGATGCCCCCTCCCCGCACCTTGGAGCTGCTTCCCCCACTCAGTCCTAGCTTAGGATCGGGTGCAGAGGCGGCGGGGGGAGCGGGGAGTGAAGGACCAGGGCGGGAAAGCCGGCGGCGGTGAGAAAACTTCACCGCCGGCTTTTCTGCTCTGTGCTGCGCTCCCCGCTCCCTGATGCCCCCTCCCTGCTCCCTGGAGCTGCTCCCCCCGCCAGGATCTAATTTAGGGAGCGATGGGGGGGTATCAGGGAGCGTGGAGCGCAACACAGAGCAGGAAAGCCGATGGTGAAGTCTTCTCACTGCTGGCTTTCACGCTGGTTATTTCAAATGGTCAGCTGATGCAGATCAGCTGTCCATTTGAAGTAGCCACGGTGCTGTCAGGGTTCTTGTGAGTTCATGCAGCATGAACTCACATGAACTTTCCCACAGCCACACAGTGCACAGCTCAGCTGCATCTTTGGTAGAGGTTCTTTACCAGAGATGTAGCTGAGCTAAAGAAGAAAACTGGATTGGACTACGTCGGACGGAAGATACATTTTAAATAAAGATGGAGTCTAAGTGTTGTTTTGTTATTTTTTCTAATAAAGAATTTTTTCTCTATGTTGTGTTTTTTTTTTTTTTTTTTAAACTTTACTAGAGATTCATGGCGGTCATGTCTAATATTGGCGTGACTCCATGAATTTCGGGCTTAGGGCCAGCTGATAATACAAAGCTGGCCCTAACCCCTTTATTACCCAGTGAGCCACTGCACCATGGCCCTGAATGACCTGGATACAGCGCCAGAAGATGGTGCTTCTATGAACACGCCATTTTCTGGGGTGGCTGTGGGCTGCAATTCGCAGTGGGGGGGCAGGGCAAGAAAGCTTGGGCCTCCCTGCGCTGTGAATTACAGCCCCCAGCTGCCTAGTTGTACCTGGCTGGACACAGAAATAGCGCTAAGCCCCACGCACTTTTTTTTTAAATGAAATTCATGAAATAATATAAAAAAGAGCTTCCCTATATTTCTCTTTCCAGGCAGGTACAAATAGAAGGCTGGGGGCAGCCCGTTCCTGCCTGCTGTACCTGGCTGGCAAACAAAAATACGGCGAAGCCCACTTAATAATTTTTACGAAAAATCCACAAAACAATCCAAAAAAAAGGGACTGCATCTTTATTAACCCCTCAACCACCTACTCTGTCACAGAGATGATCGTCGAGGGGTTAATAAAGATGCAGTGCCTTTTTTTTTATTGTTTTATGAATTTTTCAGAAAAAGTTTGACATGTGCTTCGCTGTCTTTTTGAATGCCAGCCAGGTACAGCAGGCAGGAATGGGCTGCCACCAGCCCCCAGGTGCCTATTTGTACCTGCCTGGAAACAGAAGTATAGGGAAACCCTTTTTTTTATTATTTCATGAATTTCATGAAATAATAAAAAAAAATATGTGGGGATTCGCGCTATTTCTATGTCCAGCCAGGTACAACTAGGCAACTGGGGGCTGGAATCGGCAGCGCAGGGAGGCCCAAGCTTTCTGGACCCGCAGCCACCCCAGAAGCAGTGGCTCACTGGGTAATAAAGGGGTAGGGCCGGCTTTGTGTTATCAGCTAGTAGACATGACCGCCATGAATTTCTAGTAAAGTTTTTTTTTTTTAAAAACACAACACAGAGAAAAAATTATTTATTAGAAAAAAAAAACAAAAAAAAACTTAGACTCCATCTTTATTAAAAAAAAAATTCTTCCGTCCGACGTAATCCAAATGGCAAGGAATGTCAGCTGATGCTATGACCGCGAGTGAACTCTGCCTTCACACCAAGATCAATGCCGACGCCAGCGGAAAATGCCGAGTGCACAGCAGTGAGAAGTGAATATCTCGGACGTTAATTGACTTCCAAGATATTCACTCCTCTCTGCTGACGCTGGCGGAAACTGCCGAGTGCATGGCAGAGAGGAGTGAATATCTCATAAGTTAATTAACTTATGAGATATTCACTCCTCTCTGCCGTGCGCTCGGCATTTTCTGCTGGCGTCGGCATTGATGTTGGTGTGAAGGCAGAGTTCACTCGTGGTCATAGCCCCAGCTATGACCTGGAGTGAACTCTGACTGTCACAGTCAGTCGTTAGCCTGCAGTCCCTCTGCATAGACGTGGGTCTATGCAGAGGGATGCAGAGTAGAGATGAGCCACCACCCCGCCGTTCGTGTTCGATTCGATTCGCCGAATCGACGGGGTGTTCGACGAATGTTCATCGAATGCTCGACGAACACCGTCGAACATCCCGGAACACGAAAAATCCGGGCTTGTGGGGCTGTTTCACTTCCATAATGTATATACATACATTGTGGAAGTGAAATAAAGTCAAATAAAGTGTAAAAAATAAAAAAATAATGTATGCTCACCTGTCCGCGGTCCACCGAAGCCTCCGGTATGGTCCTGTGTCTTCCAGGACCTGTGGTGACGTCAGTTCTCGCGAGAACTCCGGTCACATGACGTGACGTCACCACAGGTCCTGGAAGCACCAGACCTTGTCGGAAAGCTTAAAATAGATATTTTTATGTTTCAGACCCTTTCTTTAAGTAACTTTTACTTAAAGAAAGGGTCCGAATCATAAAAATATCTATTTTAAGCTTTCCGGCAAGGTCCGGTGCTTCCAGGATCTGTGGTGACGTCACGTTCTCGCGGGAATTCCGGTCACGTGACCGGAGTTCCCGCGAGAACTGACGTCACCACAGGTCCTGGAAGACACAGGACCATACCGGAGGCTTCGGTGGACCGCGGACAGGTGAGCGTAGATTATTTTTTTATTTTTAACACTTTCTTTCTTCTAGGTAATGTTTATTTTGGCTCAAAATGCGGCAGATGCGGTTTTCTGACCGCATCTGCCGCATTTTCGAACCAAAATCGAACATGTTCGAAATTCGCCGAAATGGAACCAAATTGTTCGAATTCGGCGAATGACTCGAATAGGGCCAAAATCAACTCGAATTTGAGATTGGCGAACTATTCGAGTCGAACATCGCTCATCTCTAATGCAGAGCTGACATTCCTTGCCATTTGGATTACGTCGGCCAGAAGAATTTTTTTTAATAAAGATGCAGTCTAAGGATTGTTTTGTTTTTTTTCTAATAAATAATTTTTTCTCTGTGTTGTGGTTTTTTTTTTTTTAAACTTTACTAGAAATTCATGGCTGTCATGTCTACTATTGGCGTGACCCCATGTATTTCGGGATTAGGGCCAGCTGACAACACAAAGCTGGCCCTAACCCCTTTATTACCCAGTAAGCCACTGCACTAGGGCCCTGGATGAGCTGGATACAGCACCAGAAGATGGCGCTTCTATGAACGCGCCATTTTCTGGGGTGGCGCAGGCTGTAATTCGCAGCATGGGGGGGGAGCCCAGAAAGCTTGGGCCTCCCTGCGCTGCCGATTCCAGTCCCGAGCTGCCTAGTTGTACCTGGTGGACATAGAAATAGCGCAATCCCCACGCATTTTTTTTTTATTATTTCATGAAATAATAAAAAAAAAGGGCTTCACTATATTTCTGTTTCTTGGCAGGTACAAATAGGCACCTCCTGGGGGTTGGTGCCAGCCCATTCCTGCCTGCTGTACATGGCTGGCATACAAAAAGACGGCGAAGCACATGTCGAAATTTTTCTGAAAAGTTCATAAAACAATAAAAAAAAGGGCACTACATCTTTATTAACCCCTCGACCATAATCTCTGTGTAGATGGTCGAGGGGTTAATAAAGACGCAGTCCCTTTTTTTGGATTGTGTTATGGATTTTTTGTAAAAATTTCAACGTGGGCTTTGCCATATTTTTGTACGCCAGCCAGGTACAGCAGGCAGGAACGGGTTGCCACCAGCCCCCAGCTGCCTATTTGTACCTGCCTGGAAACAGAAATATAGGGAAGCCCTTTTTTATATTATTTCATGAATTTCATGAAATAATAAAAAAAAACATGCATGGGGCTTCGTGCTATTTCTATGTCCAGCCAGGTAACAACTAGGCAGTTGGGGTCTGGAATCCAAGCTTTCTGGGCCCCCCCCCGCTGCGAATTGCAGCCCACAGCCACCCCAGGGCCATGGTGCAGTGGCTCACTGGGTAATAAAGGGGTTAGGGCCAGCTTTGTATTAACAGCTGGCCCTAAGCCCGAAATTCATGGGGTCACGCCAATATTAGACATGACCGCCATGAATTTCTAGTAAAGTTTTTTTTTTTTTAAAAACACAACACAGAGAACAAATTCTTTATTACAAAAAATAACAAAACAACACTTAGACTCCATCTTTATTAAAAAATTATTTTCCGTCTGATGTAGTCCAATCCAGTTTTCTTCTTTAGCTTATCTACATCTCTGGTAGAGAACCTCTACCAGAGATGTAGCTGAACTGTGCGCTGGGTGGCTGTGGGAAAGTTCATGTGAGTTCATGCTGCATGAACTCACATGAACCCTGACAGCACTCGGCTACTTCAAATGAACAGCTGATCTGCATCAGCTGATCATTTGAAATAACCGGGGGAAAGCCAGCAGTGAGAAGACTTTACTGCCGTCTTTCCTGCTCTATGCTGCGTTCCCTGATGCCCCCTCATCGCTCCCCCCACCGCCTCCGAGCCTGATCCTAAGTTAGGATCGGACGGGGGGAGCAGTTCCAGGGAGCGGGGAGGGGGCATCAGGGAGCGCAGCACAGATCAGGAAAGCCGACGGTGAAGTTTTCTCACCGCCGCCGGCTTTCCCGCCCTGGTCCTTCACTCCCCGCTCCCCCCCCTCTGCACCCGATCCTAAGTTAGGACCGAGTGGGGGAAGCAGCTCCAGGGTGCGGGGAGGGGGCATCAGGGAGTGGGGAGTGCAGCACAGAGCAGGAAAGCTGGCGGTGAAGTCTTCTCACCGCTGGGTTCTCCGTCTGGGTCTTTTGCTCCCCACTCCCTGGTGCTGCGGTACCCGCTCCCTGGAGCTGTTTCGCCAGCGGTCCTAAGTTAGGAGAAGATGTTTTATATGTGTTCGACAGTGTTCGATGAACATTCGACGAACATTTGACAAACACAACACCTGGTTCGACGAATCGAATGAATTCGAACACCAGGGTGGTGGCTCATCTCTAGCCAAGAAAGAGCCTTGTAGTACCCCACTTGAAATATTCTTCCAATTGGATGTGCAATAATTTATTACCACACTTTGAGAATGATCACTGAGCCAGTTATGAATCCACCTAATTGTAGCACTGTCAATTACATACTTGGTCATCTTTTCAATAATGCTAGTATAAGATTTTATGAAGTGATTTTCTGAAGTACATACTAAATCTACTATATTTCCCTGATCCACCCAGTGATTCCATCACAGAAGAAAATTAGTGTAGTCTGACATGACTTATTTTCAACAAACCCATGTTGGCTCTGATTAATTAACGTATTCTTATCCAAGTACTTACATACATGTTGTTTAATATTTTGTTCAAAGATCGTTCCTGGTATAGAAGTAGGTTTAACTGGCCTGTAATTTCCTGGTACCATTTTCATTACTTTATTTAACATAGGGACAACATTTGCCCTTCTCCAATCTATTGATACTTCTCCTGTTCTCCAGGAATTTTCAAAGATTCTGGCTAGTGGTTCTGCAATTTATTCTGTTATCTCTTTTAGTACCCTAGGATACATATCTTGACCAGGAGTTTTAAATTCATTCAAATACACTAAGTGCTCCCTCACTATCTCTCTGTTTATAGATAGTGTGGATTATTTTATTCCTTCGATAGCAGAGTGCAAAAAAGATAATTTATAAGTTTGGCCTGCACAATATCATTCCACAGAGATTTTCATCCAGCCTCCTACAGTACCAGACTGCAATACTTATATATATATTTATGATACAAAGCTACCATCTATTAAAATAAAACATACATAAATAAATAAATAAATAAAACATACAAATAATAATACAATTTTTTATACTAAATGAAAATTGCAACCTCCTCCTCTGCTTTATGTGGGTGATGCATACTATGTATGCGCTTAGATGGTGCTGACATTGCTGGATGCTGCTGCGTATGTTTGTCTTTAAGAGTTGCATGGTTGATAGTTGTGAAGGTTCTGGCCTCCTGTGTTGTGCTCCAGAACTACATTCACTATTAGGTTCAACTGCTGGTTTAGGGGTTAATGAGTGACTCACCTAGCCTCTCCTTCCACCAGGTGGTGCTGCTGATAGAGTTTCACTCTATGCCTGGAAGCCATGCTGTGCTGACCTGTGTGTTTGTGTTGCTGAAGTCCTTTCCTTTGGGGTTGCTGTATAACAGTTCTGTGGAGGGAGGTGAGGAGGGAATAGCGCAGGGCTAATGGAGGAGTTTTAGGGAGAGGCTGGAGGCCCGAACCTTCTCACCTTTAGAGATACCTTCGGCATCAGGGCCATTCAGGGTTCCTAGACTAGGGTCAGACTAGTCTTCCCTGGTCACCCTGCCCATAACTGCCATTCCCTCATCAGCATTCTCACTACACCATGACATTGTCACTCACACACAGTCTCCTCTATTGCACTCCTGCGCACACACACACTTTTCTCTGCCCTGTGGAGCAAAGTACTTTAAAGAATTGGAGTGAGGAGAGGGTCAAAGAACATCTGCGTAGTGCACATGCGTGAGCATTCTTTGACCATTGCCCGTGCCTGTAGAAAACTGTGTGTGGGTGATGTAGGATGCGCCACCCACATGAAGCAGAGGAGGAGAATGCAATTGTAAGAAGGAAGAAGACGCCAGACCATGACCTGTGACACCCATTGGATCATATAATTAAACCAGTTTTTTACATTATACAGATTAGCCTGGGGACTTATATATAGCATTCCAGAATGCTGTATATAAGGTCTTACTGATGGTGGCCAAACTGCATGACGATAAACTGCATCACAGCACACGAATACCAGCTGTTTACCAGGTGCCATGATGCAATTCATCGGGTTTATCTGAGTCCACAGCTAGCGTGGGTCTGCTGTAAACTGGGATGACCCAGGTCACTCTCAGGTGTCATTGTGAGCCTGCAACTTGCTGTGAACAGATATGTGTCTGCTCACAGTGATGTAGCAGAGCTGAACATGTTCGCCAAAGGTAACAGGGATGTTTTTTGTGTTTTATTGCAATTAAAAGATTTTTTCTCTGTGTTGTGTTTCTTTAATGTTCACTAAAGACTCATAGTGGGCAGGGCTAAAATTAACCTGACATTATAAATCTCGGGCTTATAGCCAGCTGCCAATACAAACCTGGCATTAACCTTTTTATTACCCAGCGTGCCAATACCACCAGGGCCGCTGGGAAAGCTGGGTAAAGCATCTGAAAATGGTGCTACAAAAGAATGCACCTTTTTCAGGGACGACTATGGGCTGCGATTTTCAGTGTGGGGGGCCCAGAACGCTTGGGCTTTACCACGCTAAGAATCCCAGTCATCCAAGGCCTGATTTTACCTTGGCTGGCAATCAAATATAGAGTTAAGCCCACATATTTTTTTAATTATTTATTTCAATAATTAAAAAGCAATAATGGGCTTCCCTTATTTTAGTTGCCAGTCAAGATAAAGCCAGGCCGCTTTATCTGTGCTGAGCAACAAAGAGACAGCGAAGCATTACATCATTTTTTAATTATTCTTTATTTCATTTTAAAGTACTATGATGTCAGCCAATGGGTGAGGGGCAGAACAGCCAATCACAGACACTGTGACAGAGAATGGGTGTCAGTGATTGGCTGTGGGAGTAACCTGAAAACTGCCCATACATTCCAGCATCCACCATGCTAGAATGTATGGGTTGATTCCAGATTACTCCAACAGTCAATCACAGAAGTCCACTCTTTGTCATAGCGTCTTTGATTGGCTGTTCCGTCCTTCAGCAGTGAATACCCAGGAAGTTAATGAGCAACCTAGAAGTACAAGCGGGAGGACGCCTGGACGCTGGTAAGCATGATGCATTTGTTTAATCACTATTTTCTTTCTTTTGCAGCTCTTCCGCCCCCGAACTAAACTCAAACTGTTACATGGACTTCCCAGGGAAGTCCATGCTCGGGGTCTGTGCTCAAACACTAGGTATTCGGCTTTACAATTCGGGTTTGTCCATCAATATTTCTTAGTATTTTGACCCTTAGTAATTACCTCACACTCATCAGAGATATAATAGGTGAAACTATATGTAGAAAGCAGAAAATGTATGCCCTGAAGGATCTCAAATATCAGTTATTAAAACTGAGTCACAGTCAGACTGTTTTAGTTGTCCACAGCAACCAATTAGAGCTCAACTTTTACTTTACCTCAGCAGCTTCAATGCTGAAAGCTGCACTCTGATTGCTATAGGCACCAGAACGATCTTACTGTGAGGCAATTTTCATAAATGAGGACCCAGTTACTTCTGCAGTGGCTATAGGCAACCAGGACGATCTTACTGTGAGGAAGTTCCTATAAATAAGGCCCAAAATACTTCTGCACTGGCTGTTTACAGCTAATGCTATAATTACAGACTTTAGATGGACTTATCAGGTTGCACTACCTTAGCCACTATATGGTTGCTGCCTTTTCAAGAGTTGCTCTGTGGGCGCCATGGCTTTATTTCGTTAAGACCCTTTGGGGGAAAAGCTGTTTCAGGAGTTTCAATACTGAAAGCTGCACTCTAATTGCTATAGGCAACCAGAACATTCTTACTGTGAGGCAATCTTCATAAATCAGTCGCCTGTCACTTGTGAACTGGATTTTGACAGTCTATAGTTACAGACTTTAGAGTTAATTATCAGGTTGCCCCATCACAGCAACTATATGGTTGATGCCCCTTCAAGAGAGACTCTTTGGGCACCATTGCTTTATCTATTTAAGATCCTTTGGTAAAAAACTGTGGCTTTGCATTTAACACAGACAGACATTTTTCCTTTATTTCTATAGAGCCTAAATTTGGGGGACCAATTCTCGTAAAGAGGAGAGATATCAAGTTTTAATGTTCACAATACTTTCAAATCGGGTGAAAACTGTGGTTTTGCATTTAATGACTAAGGGCTCATCCAGATATCCGTGCACATCGACCCGATCTTGGACTACAATGCACAGATGACGACCTCCTGAGTGGCGGATACCGCTGATCATGCTCCACGCCGTCTCTCCAGGCAGTCTCCTCAATCTAGCACGTGAAACTGATGAAGGTCTGTTTAAGCCCGAAACATCTTCACAAATATTTTACACTTGAACTGTTGGCTCTAAATACATTTTCTCACTGCAAAGTTTCTGGGAGTGCCATGTGATATTGTATACATGGAACGTGTGGTCTGGCCACGGGTCTGTCAAACTCGGGTCGGGAAAGCCGCGGTTAGTCCGTGCATTGCCGACCAATTTGCACAGACATCTGCATGTGACTTAACACATTAAGGAATTGCAATTATGCAACATAATGGTATTGTGTTTTTAACTATAATGAAAAAAGATTAACAATAGAAAAGGGAATGCAAATGTGAAATAGGTTCCTATAATTTTCAATGACAACATAACAGAGGAGTCAACCGGCAAAACCAACTGGTACTCAGTATGTAGTGAGGCAGATAAAATTATGATCTAAATAAAAGACCTCACCTTGAGTATGAAGTTTTGTTTCCTGTAGACTACTTATAATATCCTGTCGTGGTGGTAGATCTGGAAACTTCTCCTCCAGAAGGCACATAATTTCTTCTTGTTGCTCTGATATCTTTTCATGGTCAGCAAATAAACAGCTAAATAGAATGCTTCCTGAGGACAAAACAGAGTCACCTGTTAATACACACTATTATGAGCAATCAATTAACAATATTCAAGGTGAATGACCAAAAGAGGAATCTAAATCAAATCAATATTTGGTGCGATCACACTTCACCTTCAATTCTTGCACACAGTTCTAAAGTGACTCAGGAGGGAAGTTGTTCTAAACATCTTGGAAATAATCACAGATCTTCTGTGCATGTGGGCTTGGAAGGTAAATCATATTTTGCTTTACTGTATTATTTTTTACTTTATTTTTCAGCATGCAAAGTCACAAGTTTTGGCATTTTAGCTGATAACCAATATATATTCACAATACAGTTATATGGGTTTGAAGTGTAGACTCTCAGTTTAATGGTGAAATCACACTGATGTATTACTCTCATGAGAAAATCTTGCATTGCACTCGGTCCCACGTTAAGTAATCAGGCAACTCAGACTTGCAAGTTTTTCCTCAGTCCTAATCTGACTTAGGAAAAAATTGCAGGATGCTGCGATTGTTTGCAAGTCTCGGAAACATTGCACTGCACTCAGATGTCATCCACATACAGTGCGATATACACCGAGGCCAGCAATGGAGAAGATAAAGAGGTTAATCTCTCCTTCTCCTCCTCACCTGTGATCTGATTACACAAATATTATACAGAGTCATTACAAACAGAGTGATCTATTTCAAGTGTTTATTTCTGTAAATGTTAATGATTATGGCTTACAGCCAATGAAAACCCAATGGTCATTATCTCAGAAAATTAATGGTTAACATATATCAATTGCCAAATGAAAAATGACTAACAGCCCCCTGAGGAAGCCTTCGGGCGTAACGTAGGGGCTACAACCAGTGGAAGGAGGCCAGTTACAAACAATACTAGCATGGGTAAGCACTCTAAATTTAATGCCTGTAGTATGTTGGATTAGGAATATTATAAGATTCTTATCCTGAACTATTAGGTCTTGGCATCACTACTGTGGTAATTTGGGACTAAGGTTTAGTGGTGAGAATATATCTGTGGGGGTGGTATGTAATGTATAGCCCAAAGTATTAAGATCCACATCCTGAATTGATGCCATTATAGAATCTCAGTTGTTGGTTCCATCGTACTGATGAGTTCCAGCATTAAATTATGGGCTGGTGATGAAAACTATACCCATGCATGTTGTACTATTGTACCTAATCCAGAGAACTCTGTGATGGGAGCTTACTTATAGTGTGTCTACTGTTAGTCATTTTTCATTTGGAAATTGATATATCTTAACCCAATAGTGTGTTGTTATATGTGTTCACTACCCAAAATTTGTAGTGTCTTTTTTATTATTTGTATGATGACAATAAAGATGAAAGATTTTGACTATTGGTAATATGGGTGAAAAACCTCCATTTGGATTTCCAAGTTTATAAATGTTTGTAAAAGGATGTGTTTATGGCAGCCCATTGGAAAGATATATTGCCTGTGGTTAGCCTTGTTTTTGATACCCTTTATGTCCTTGTAATTTATTTTTCATATTGTGTGTTTGTACAATGAAAATTGAGCATCTAATTAACTACTAGTAATAAAACATATTGTTGCTTTAGCTTTCTGTTTTCATAAACCTGAAAGTGGAAAACCTCATCAAGAATGTGAGCACACAACTTTTTTTTTTACTAAAGCGTTGTTTGCAACATTTTATTGGACCTATTTTTTCTGAATAATTTTTCAGCCATTTTTTAATATGTACTGTATAAACTAGAAAGTAGCTTCAAAGCGGTAGACACTTGAAGAATGGGCAGATGTGATTTTTTAACAGCTTTGTGTCTTTGGAAACCTAAAGCGGTTAAAAAAGCTAAAAATTCTAAAACTGACCAGTACCTCAGAACAAAATAAAATGTGTGAACTGGTGCAAGCTGCTATGACTGCATAGCAACTTGCACCTGTTCACATTTGCTTTTTTCTGTTCGAAGGGGCTAGCCACTTTCATGCAGTATACTGTGTTTGCATACAACAGAGGTCCCCAACCTGTGGCTCAAGAGCCACATGTGGCATGCGGACCTGAGATGTGTGGCTGACAGCTGTCTGCCAGCTTGATTAAATAGCTCCAGATCTAGCAAACAACTATAAAGAGCAGGTCTCCAGATAATTAGTTTTGTGAGGAACCCCTTAATCCTAGTATACTGCCTCAGCTTTGGCTGTCATTATGCTGTAATGGGGCTATGGATGTCACTACTGTGAGGGAGCAGAGCTGAATTAGGCTCTCAACTGATCCAACCCAGGGTCCTTAGGGTACCCGGTCCAGGGCGGTTGCAATAGGGGGACGTAACAGGTAGCTTGCCCGAGCCCGTGGCCCTGGTGGTTGCTGAAAAATGGCAAAAAGGGGAAAAATAAAACAAAGTCTCGTGATGCCACCTATGGTACCGGGTAATGATACCGGTGCTGCTTTCAGACTTCTGGGGATGGTGATGCTGCAGCTAGATGATAACGCTCCCCGTAGGTGGAGCGGGGTCCCGGGGCAATGATGTAGAAGAGGGATTTTGCAAAGGGAGGCAGCTTTCAACTCAGCCTTGTCTCTGGTGCTGCAGTGGAAGGCGGCTCATCAGGTGGACATGCTGGCAGGCAGTCTGTGTTAAGGGCAGGATCAGGGGTCATAATAACACACACACTGAAAGTTGTTTCCATTCCTTTTACTGATGTTGTTGCAAGGTAACATCCAGGGTACACTTCAGGTGGTCAGGAGGCACTTCAGGATCTCCACACTCGGTGAGTTGTGATGCCTTCTTGTCCTAGTGTGTGTGATTAAGTCCTGGCCTGTCTGGAATCTGGCCTGACCTCCCCTGTGTCTCTCACTTGTATTGCAGGTGGTGAGAACCTTCTGTTGTGTGCCGCTATCTCTCCTGCGGTTCCTGGCTCTCGTGGTTGCTGTGCTACAAGTGTCCCAGAAGACTGAAGTTTCCTAGGTTGACCAGTGTTTTCTGCTGGGCTAAGTAGTCCCTGGCAGACTCGGACAACAGTGTCCGGATTGCTTCCTGGGGTGAACCGGTATGGTTCCTCTGCCCCCAATCTGTTCCTCGCCATGCCTCCGACCCTCATTCTTGGGTCCCTGCACTGGCTAGGCTTCCCTCTGGTACGGGCCTAGCGTGGCTCCGTTCACCAGGATGTCTTCTTCAGTACTGCTCCATACTGAACTGCCTAACTCCTCCCCTGGGCCTGAATTTATATTTATATATTGCCTGAAGAAGGCAAGTAGAGCTCTTCCTTCAGGTCTGGGGAAGGTGTTGTATGTGTAGGGTACCTGATGTGGAAATCCCTCTATGCACAAGTTGGTCCTGTAGCAACCATCCCGTAGCGGTGCCACACAACCTTCTCTCTGAGCTGGATGTGGCTTGCAACCTTCTTTTAGAGCTGGATGTGGCTCGCGACCCTCTCTCAGAGCTGGATGTGGTTCGCGACCCTCTCTCAGAGCTAGATATGGCTCGCGACCCTCTCTCAGAGCTAGATGTGGTTCTCGACCCTCTCTCAGAGCTAAATGTGGCTAATGACCTACTTTTAGAGCTGAATGTGGTTCGCAACCCTCTCTCAGAGCTAGATTTAGCTCCTGACCCTCTCTCAAAGCTAGATGTGGCTTCTAACCCTCTCTCAGAGCTAGATGTGGCTCGTGGCCCTCTTTCAGAGCTCAATGTGGCTATTAAGGTTAGAATGTTTGGAGACCTCTGCCATACATTTTAGTGCATACAAAGTGCTACTGTATTCTTTTATTTGAAAAACAAGCTCAAAAGGCTGAACATATGCACAATAAGTTTTTTACAATGCAATGTACAGTACAGACCAAAGGTTTGGACACACCTTCTGATTCAAAGATTTTTCTGTATTTTCATGACTATGAAAATTGTAGATTCACACTGAAGGCATCAAAACTATGAATTAACACATGTGGAATTAAATACTTAACAAAAAGTGTGAAACAACTGAAAATATGTCTTATATTCTGGGTTCTTCAAAGTAGCCACCTTTTGCTTTGATTACTGCTTTGCACACTCTTGGCATTCTCTTGATGAGCTTCAACAGGTAGTCACCGGAAATGGTTTTCACTTCACAGGTGTGCCCTGTCAGGTTTAATAAGTGGGATTTCTTGCCTTATAAATGGGGTTGGGACCATCAGTTGTGTTGTGCAGAAGTCTGGTGGATACACAGCTGATAGTCCTACTGAATAGACTGTTAGAATTTGTATTATGGCAAGAAAAAAGCAGCTAAGTAAAGAAAATCGAGTGGCCATCATTACTTTAAGAAATGAAGGTCAGTCAGTCTGAAAGAATGGGAAAACTTTGAAAGTGTCCCCAAGTGCAGTTGCAAAAACCATCAAGCGCTACAAAGAAACTGGCTCACATGAGGACCGTCCCAGGAAAGGAAGACCAAGAGTCACCTCTGCTGCGGAGGATAAGTTCATCCGAGTCATTGTTGTTCTACCCAAGGAGGGTAAAGACTTGGGATTTCCGGAGTCCTATAGACCTATTTCTTTACTATCCGCAGATATTAAGATACTGGCTAAAGCCCTGGCTAATAGACTGACGGGTGTTGTCAATACCTTGATACATCCGGATCAGTCGGGTTTTATGCCTAACAGGTCCACTGCTGTGAATTTAAGAAGACTGTTTCTTAATATGCAGCTACCGGCTGATAATGCGGGTAGGAGAGTTATAGCATCCTTAGATGCCCATAAGGCATTCGATTGTGTCAGTTGGAAATTTTTGTGGGCAGTGCTGGAGTCCCTGGGTTTTGGACCTACCTTTTTATCATGAATACGTATGCTGTACACCCAACCGGTGGCTAGGGTACGGGTTAATGGGGCACTGTTTGGGCCGATAAGTCTGCAGAGGGGTACTAGGCAGGGGTGCCCTCTTTCTCCACTTCTATTTGCGCTTGTTCTAGAGCCGTTGGCTGCCAAATTGAGGAGTGATAGAGAAATGACTGGGTTTAGATATGGGGAGATGGAAGAGAGGGTGGCACTCTATGCGGATGATGTTCTGCTGTTCCTTGAAAACTCCGAAGTCTCATTGGCAAGACCTATGAGTATTATTGACCAATATGGGAATATGTCGGGACTTAGAATAAATTGGCACAAGTCCACATTGTTTCCATTGGACAAGGAACTATCATCTGTGATGGAGAGTGAGGGCCATAGAGTATTGGATAAATTTAAATACCTTGGAATCTGGGTGTCGACTCCCCTTACAAAATTCCTAGATCTAAATTTAACGCCAGTATTAGAGACCATTAAAGACAAAATAAAAGCATGGAATAAGTTGCACCTCACAGTTGTTGGCTGGATAAACTTGATTAAAATGGTGCTAATGCCTAAACTGCTTTATGTTTTTCATAATGCTCCATTGTCCATTTCTCGGGCTAGGTTTCGGCAGATTGACTCCCTGCTTTCTTGATGCAAGAAATTTGGGAGAAATTGAAAATGATTAGGGGAGTGAAGGGATTGACAAACCACTCTCCCTTGTGGAATAACACCAAACTTCTGGAAATTGTAAAAATGGGATGTCTGACAGAGTGGAGGGAGAAGGGAATTGCGTTGGCTCAACAGGTGTTGGAGGGACGGGGACTTAAACCCTTCCATAAGCTGAGGGAAGAATATGGCCTACACGAGAGGGGGACCTATCAGTACCTACAAATGAAACTCAGACATAGGCGGGGAGTGGAGAGCTGACAATACAGAGGGATTTGGTTTATGACTATGTATGCGAAGGGGGACCCACGAGAGGGGTGATAGCAACAACGTACCGAGACATATTACATACTTTTCTGATTGCATATCCTCTTAGGGCCAGGAATCGGTGGGAGATGGAGGTGGGAGTTCTAGAGGATGACAAATGGGAAGCGATATTGGAGTGGATCCCGAAACAGTCACTGAGTGAACCTGGCAGGCTTTCACAACTTTACATCCTACACAGGGTATATAGAACGCCTGAATTCTTACACAAAATTAAACTAAGATCAAACTCTGAATGTGCAAGGTGTGGCTCTGTCCACGATTGTCAGCGTTCTGGATCATGGTGCTTACTAGAGTGGGAGGCGCGTACGGGTGTGATATACCTCGTGATCCAGTGGTGTGTCTGCTGGGGTTTGTGGATGAGATACAGGTAGACGAGGCAGCTAAGACGGCCATTGCACGATTGCTGTATGTTGCCCGCAAGCTGATTGCAAGACACTGGATTGGGGAGGAACCTCCATCGAGAGGGGAGTTTGTGACGCGAGCTAACTACATTTCACTTTTGGAGAAAGGAATATACCGTAAGATGGGAAAGATGGATCTTTATGACAGGATTTGGTCTCCCTGGCATAACTATGGAGTGGGATAGATACGATGCCTAAACTTAAGAATGTAGTGTGAATTTAAACGGACCAATGCACGAGAGAGTAATTTTGCACTTGTTATGTAACATACTTAATTTCTTTTATACAAGTATATGGGGGCTGTATCTGCCGTCTAGATAGGGGGGGAGGAGAAGGGAGGGGATAAGGGAGGGAAGGGAAGGGGTCTCTGTTCTGGAATTTATAAAATGTGCAAAAGATTGTTGCAAATTTTGGATATGTATAAATTTATTGTTTAATAAAAGCTATCTGATTAAAAAAAAAGTTCATCCGAGTCACCAGCCTCAGAAATCGCAGGTTAACAGCAGCTCAGATTAGAGCCCGTGTCAATGCCACACAGAGTTGTAGCAGCAGACACATCTCTACAACAACTGTTAAGAGGAGACTTTGTGCAGCAGTCCTTCATGGTAAAATAGCTGCTAGGAAACCACTGCTAAGGACAGGCAACAAGCAGAAGAGACTTGTTTAGATAAAGAACACAAGGAATGGACATTAGACCAGTGGAAATCTGTGATTTGGTCTGATGAGTCCAAATTTGAGATCTTTGGTTCCATCCACCGTGTGTTTGTGTGACGCAGAAAAGGTGAACGGAAGGACTCTACATTCCTGGTTCCCTCCGTGAAGCATGGAGGAGGAGGTGTGATGGTGTGGGGGTGCTTTGCTGCTTTGAAGCTCATCAAGGAATGCCAAGAGTGTGAAAGCAGTAATCAAAGCAAAAGGTGGCTACTTTGAAGAACCTAGAATAGAAGACATATTTTCAGTTGTGTCACACTTTTTTGTTAAGTATATAATTCAACATGTGTTAATTCATAGTTTTGATGCCTTCAGTGTGAATCTACAATTTTCATAGTCATGAAAATACAGAAAATCTGTGAATGAGAAGGTGTGTCCAAACTTTTGGTCTGTACTGTATGTGCTCATTCTTTTGAGAATTTATTTACTGCTTTTTGAGGTGTTACGATGTGTACTGAAAAAGACATGATTAACATACCCTAGTAGATGCACACTAAAAGGTTTTGCTACAGATAAATGTTGTATTTTATATAGTTAAATTGCATAGGATACAATGATGCAACATTAGGAAAAGACAATATTCCAATTTATGACTCTGTTTTGATCCCCACTGCTTGCTATTGCAGTGGTTACATTGGCCATTCTTAGTGAAAAGGATGCACATAATGGAGTTTTGATTATAGCTGTTTCAGATAATGGAAGGATAATGAAAGTTACATATTTCACCATCAAAATTGAATTATATAAACATTTTTTGACCAGAGAACTCTTAAGTATGCAATCACAGGACACTGATCCATATTCATTGTCCACTGTAGGGCATGCGTGTCATTATCACCAACGCCATACAGCCCCAGGACACAAACTTAAAACAACCATCAGAGCTGTTCCAGCCACCCAACTGATGTGCAGATAGCATCACTTAATATTCCTGTCTAGTTCTACAATACAGCCAGATCCTGCCTTCTTTTACATGTTCATTTTTTAATATTCAATATAATGCTACTCTATAACAAACTCGTTACTCCCTGCTTCTTTTATGAAGCCTCCTGTGGTCTTTTAAGGGATTGTTAACCAAAGAATAGATCATGGTCTTTCAGCATGAGGAGATTTAGAAACACTCCATTAAACTTTTCACTGTATACGGTTATATCAGGAGCAATCACTCACCTCTGAGTAGATGAGCAAGCTGTGGAGTAAGTAGCTCGGGTGCCTCCTCAAGAATCTCTTTCGCTACTAAGACAGAAGATGAGTCATGAAACTCTCGATCCCCATTATATTGCTTCTCTGGATTTATGGCTTTTATAAATTGATGCTTCCAAACTTTCATCATCACTACATAGGGGGCACAAACATTTTTTGCATTCAACTTATTAATAATTTAAACATATTATGGAATAGGTAAATACTATCATGCTTGAAAAGCAGTAAATATAGAAATTGTAGACTGTGAGCTCTCACAGGCAGGGTTATCTCTCCTATACCTATCAGTGTCTTGTATTGTTCATGAATATTTTACTTGTCTCTATTGTGTATATCCCTTGCCATGGAATAAATGGTGCTATAATAATGAATAATAATAATAAATTAAAAAGAGCATAGTACTGTAAATAAAATGTATTTCTCTCCTACCCTGCCAAGACACATTAGACAAAAAAAATCAATCAGACCAATACTGGCATCCGAATGACAATCTAATGTTTCTTCCTCGAGAGATATTAGGTGTGATAAAGGTTGGGTATTTGGATTTAATTGCCCTACCTTTATATTATTCAGGTGAGAAGCTGTTGTGAGCATCGTTTGGTAGTAATTGGTCACTGCAAATGAAGCAAGCGCAAATAGGGTCTTATCGTTATATATATAGGGTGGCACTGAAGCTGTTAAATGTAACTGCTCACCTTCTCTGGTTGTGTGACACACAACTGTGGCACCCCAGGGGTTAATGTGCCACAGTTACATCACAAGGGTTAACTCCCCACACAACACTGGACACTGCACTAGCATTTCTAGGCCAGAAGGAAGAGCTCAAGCAGCTCCCTGATATATTCTGGTCAGAGGAGGAAGTTGTTAGTTGATAGTTGACAGTTCAGTTTAGTGCAGGGAGCACTAGGAGGAGGACCTGTAAATGGGAGCTGTGCTGAGCTCCTGACAGGGACCACTGACTACTTTCAGGCCTGAAGCCAGAGTCTAAGGAGAGGAGTACAAGAAACAGAGGAACATATCTGGGAGACTGAGTTACCTCATAACTCGCCACAGAGGAGCGCAGAAGCCGGATACCGGATCCGAATTTGTGACTGAAACACGCAGCACAGAAAACACCAGGATAGTGGAAGTTACATACCTACACTGTACCTCAGCGAAGCAACACGGCGGGGTCAGAAGCACACGGAAGACTCAAGTTGCCTAGCAAAGGGGGTACCTGTGAGGAGAAACAGGGCCAGCAGCTCACCTAAGCAGCAGCGGGGCCACACACAAGGCGCAGGAGTAGGAAGCAGAGGACCCGGACAGGGTGGGAGCAACACGGCCCCAGTACCGACTCCATGGACAGTACTCTACTGAATACCATCACCAGTAAAGCCTTGGAAAACTTCAAAACCATGAGTGTGTGTGATCCTTGTGCTTAAACCCTGTGTACCCTCACAAACTACCATCATCTCTACTCCTACCCCTATTGTACAACATCCATAGCACTATCTATAGACTATTACTTCCACTGCCCCGAGGAATCAAGCTCTACCCGCGGAGAGCCATTACATCTCCAGCTGCCAAACATCATCCCCGGAGGTTCTGCAGCAGCGGTGGTCCCCTCACTGACGACAACCCGTGGGTGGCGTCATGACAAACTCCCCTGTAAATATCCCCCCATTTACTTGCGGAACCCGGGACACGGTCCGGACCAAGACCGCCGTGATATCCCCAGCAGTAACCCGGTCCAGTACCGAGTACCCTGTCCCAGTGGGCTCCACACAACCAGTTTGAAAACACATGTAAGGTAGCTGCTGCAAAACACACGCTTCCACGTGCAACGTGGTGAGGAAATCCTATGATTCAAAAGGGACGGTGTGTAGTCGGTCCGCGCTGCTACAGAAGACATGAAGCCCAAATCTTCAGTTACTCAAGGTTTATTGGATCCATCCAACGTTTTCAGAGCCTGCTATGCTATTTCATCAGGGAGTGTGTGGCGCCCCTGCAACCAGGAGGCCACATACGGAACTGCAGCCAGGTAAGATAGGAAGACAGTTGCACCACAACACCCTCACAGACAACCCACAACCACTAGAGGGCAGCACCCAACCCGGAGCCCGGAACTCTAGGCGGGCAAGGGGTGGTGGGTTTAGAGAACAGTGGGTGGGACAGCAAGCAGGTCAGGTGATAGATGGTAGACATAGAGAAGGGGAGGAGGAAGGAGTCAGTAGGCCGAGGTAGGCTGAACAGTAAAGACAAGAAGCACACATCCTGTAGGAGTGAGGTGTAAGGAGCGCAGAATCTGAAGAGCCAGTACCGCCACAGAGAGAAAGCCCATCCAGAGCCAGCACCCAAGGAGTGTGAGGAAAGAGAGGACCAGTGATACTGGGTCCTAGAAACACAGCCGGGACAACCGATTGCAGGCGGAGTAGCCTTCTTATGGAACCTGAGTCTCACGGTAGAAGGGAGCCTGGTAGAGCCTTGGTACTAAAGGACTATTGGAGGCTAGGCTAACAGCAGAGTGTTGGCTCTGAAGGGGACCGACGATTCACCCGGTTTCCCCAGACTACTGACGGGGAGCTCTAACTCCACGTTAGAGTTCCTACCCCAAAGGACAAGCAGCTCAGTGGCAACCACGAGGACCCACAGGGGTCCAAGCCACCACCATACTGTCCGGAGACGCGAACACAGTGAAAAGAGAGAGTAAAGCCTGGAAAGGACAGAGTAAGAGTGAGGGGTCACAGAGAGGAACAACCTGGCTGCAGGGAGTAAAGAGGAACCCGGAGGGGAGAGTTGTAACCCGTGTAAAGACCTGTAACTGGAACTGTAACTGAGCTGTTATGCTGAACAAACTGCTAAGTATACACGGTGAACCCTGCCTCTGACTCCCTTGCATGATTCTCTATTGCCTGCACATGATTACCTACAACAGGACTGCAGAAGAATCCAGCCTGGAGAGCCACAGCCTGTCAGCTCTGGATGCTGGAGAATGGAAGGCTGCAGCAGCAGGACAGTAAGTGTATTGCATCCACTACAAGCTTACACTATACCATAGACTGTAACATCATCACTGCCCCGGGGAACCAAGTTCTACTCGCGGAGAACTATTATAACTTCAGCTGCTTTAACATCATCCCTGGTTCTGCAGCAGCGGTGGTCCCACTATTGACCACAAGCCGTGAGTGGCATCACGACTGACATTAATCCCCTGTAAATATTCCCCGGGACACGGTCTGAACCAGGACCTCCGTGACATTCCCCAGTAGCAAACCCGGTCCGGTACAGAGTACCTCCGTCCCTGTGGGCTTGACAACCGCGTCTCCCTGATGAAGGAGCATAGCAGGCTCTGAAATACGTTGGATAGATCCAATAAACCTTGAGTAACTGAAGATTTGGGCTTCGTATCTTCTGTAGCAGCGTGGACCGACTATACACCGTCCCTTTTGAACCCAATGTTTGGTAGAGGCTCTCTCTGCTCTTTCCTTTGAAAATACATGAGAGTTCAATTAAGTCAAAAGGCGAGAGGCATCTAATGTGCATGGGGGCCTTTACAGCATTCCCTGCACACAGAGCATCAAAATGAATGCACTTTAACACATCTTATTACATGACTTATTAAAGTGAAGCTGTCACATCATTTTTCTATATTAAACTGCCCCTAATGTCTTGTTATAGAAAAGGTTTCAGTGTTCACGTTTTATCATTACGTGATTGCATCACATACCACTTCTTTCAGTCATCGGCCATGCCGCCTTGTAGCGTTTCAATCATGGTCGTATTCAAATTATGCATGCACATCATAGTTTAATTGTTTGCCGTAACTGACCTGATGTCACAGCAATCTCCTAGTAAATCCTGCTCTTGCACACTGACCATCAGCACCCTGGGCATGCACACTGAATCTGGGTGTACGTAAGAACACACCAGTATGAACAGAGTGCCGGGAACAGTGTCGCAATTCACAAGGAATATTTTATAAGGCCAGTGATTCATGAATGAAGCTGGGGACATACACCCAGATTCAGTGCACATGAATGGGGAGATGATAAACACTGATACCTTTTGATTGAAAATGGCATGTTAGTGATGCACATTGCATCACTAAAAAGACATTGTGCGCAGTTTAATATAGCCTATGTAAGAATCCAGAGATACAGTATATGTATAACCCTGCCTTTAGCAGTATTTTTAACACTAAGCATTCTACTGTAGGCAGTACTAACTGCTCCACTCAGGGTCATACATACAAATAATGGGACCCCATAGTAAAAGTCCCAGTTCCATCTCTCACCTCAACACAGTATAATGTTGCCATAGTGCTGTCATTATGAGTGTGTTGAGATGCAGATGCAAAAGGCGAATGGTGGAGTAGGGAATTGATGGCTCCCTGTTCCACTATTACGGTATATTCAAGAGCATCTTCATCCTGAAAATTTTAATGCATCTGCATCTATTCGGCATTAAGCTTTTTAATCATAGGCCTCATAGCAGTAGCATGGTCTGACGCTATTAGTGTATTAGTGATATGCCACTGTCCCCATTGTTTTGTAGGAGCTGAAGGATGCAACTCAGTACAAGATAAATAATATAAAGTATCTATAAATAACTAAGAAACTAATATAAAATAAATACAAAATACTAATTGTAAAGAATAAATTAACTTTTAACATGACATTTATTTTTTTAAAGACTCTTCTTGGCGTATGGACGACACCAAGGAGGAGAGAAAGGGTGCAGATATTATTGTTTGGATGAATCACGTAAGTCCCCCTTTTTTATTACACAATTTTGCAGCGAGGTCATGTATGCACACCAACGAAAGCCGAGGCAACCAATGAAAACAGAGACACATTTTTCATGGAAAATTTTTTACAAAAACTGAGATAAGCAATGTCAACGAAAATCGAGGTATTACTGTATATTATAAGTGATCCTAACTTTATGAGTCTAACTAATTCTATTGCAATCTCCTGATGAACGGTCTCCAATAGGTTCTGTCTTATTGATTCTAAAGATTTCACATCTCGATAAGCGTCCTTTCCAAAGCTGTATTACTGTGCTCAATAATTATTGAAATAATGTTTATTTTCATGCATTCCATGTTCATTTTGGTAGCAGACTGGCCTTACATTATAAAGAGTGTAATACCTTGTAAAGGCACTGAAGTTCACGAGGGTCACTGATAACTTGTCTTCATCATTTAGTCTCTGAAGATTAATTTCATCCTTGAAAATAAGACAAGACTCAGGGATCTCTAGCTCCTCTAATATAAACCGTGTCTCGCTGTAGAAATCAAATTCATGTCTTGTAGCATTTAGAACTGGCAGACAGAGAACACTGGGTGATGTGATCTAAAGAGATAGAGTGAAATGTCATTTGAAACATCTATACCAGGCAACGTCAGGCATGCAGAATAGAAAACAGGAATACTCGGATTCAAATTGAGCTTTATGTTGCAATAAAATACAGAGGAAATTGAAATTAGTAATAGACAAATTTTCATTCCAATATGAGAATATATGTTTCCTTTGTTTAATATAGTATTGGTAACATGGGAGAAGAAATGTAATATCAATGATGAATATAATGTAAAGGATAAACACAGAACATATGCATATAAAACTTGTGGACTTGTCACTAAAATTACACATGTAGAGATTGCAGTCGAGCAATAGCCTGGTCATTGCCACTACTATGCCAATTCATTACTCCAGGCAGTAAAATCCAAACATATGTAATCATATCTGGATCATTTCCTGAAACATATCTGCTGCCCGCAATAGTGACTAATCCAGTCAAGGCAATACCCTGTTAGTCAGACATTCATCTAGACTGATATATTTACTGATCGAATCTAATAAACTACAAAATAGGAGAGACATAGCTTAGAAAATATTGCATTGGCTGGATATAAATGGAGCAATCTCTTAAATGGGTTGTCCACTACATGGACAACCCCTTCTTAGCCCCTTAATGACCACTGTATCATATAAAAATGGTAGCAGTTAAGTGTACTTCTTCTTTTCTGCTGTAAGAAAGGAAAAATCCTGTAGCGCCCCCAGCGTCAGAAAATCTTCAGGGTTTCAGATACCATGGGGAACATAGACCCTGGAGATTAGGAATCAGGCTGGTTTCTTTCGTTAGCAATCATGTGATCAAGACAGGTATGCACCGTATACCAGTGTATACTGGTGATCACATGAAAATGCGTTACATTGCCCAAAAAAAAAACTGATTTCTCTGTTGCCTGCATGATTAACCATGTTGGATGACAGAGAAATGCCGTGTCCCAGTCTCCCCCCACCTCTCCAGTACCATTAAAGAGTCCCTCACCCCCTCCTTTTCTCCTGGTCATCTATAATGGCTTCTGACCAAATGTAGCGTATCGCCTTGCAGATAAGAAAGTGGGTAATAAAGTGTGTGGTCCACTTTTTGGTGTTAAAAGTGAGAAATCTGGTGCTAAAGCAACATGTTTGTTAAACAAGAGAACTTTCAATATGATGGCCTATTATTATCAAATTCTGTGAAGTACCTGAGGGTTTAAAATGCCAAATATACCGCTAGATAAAATCCTTGAGGGGTCTAGTTTCCGAAATGTGGTCACATGTGGGGGGTTTCTGCTGTGTAGGGACCCTAGGGACCCTGCAAATGCAACATTGTGACCAAAATCTATTTCAGCTTTTCCAAAATTCAAATTTTGCTCCTTTCCTTCTGAGCCCTCCCTTTGGTCCAAACAAAACTCTACATGTGGGCTATTGCTGTACTCATAAAAAAGTGGTTAACAAAGTGTGGGGGTCCACGATTTGTTGTTACCCTTGTTTAAAGTGCAAAATTTGATAGTAAAACACCACTCATGAAAAAAAGAACATTTTCAATATGATGAGATGACCTATTGTTATCAAATTTCTGTTAAGTACATGTGGGTTCAAAATGCTCATATACCCCTAGATAAAATCATTGTGGGGTCTAGTTTTCAAATTGGGGTCACTTGTGGGGGTGATGTTTAGGTACCTTAGGGGTCCTGAATATGCAACATGGTGCCTGCTATCTATTTTAGCCAAATTTGCTTTCCAAAATTAAAATATTGTTTCGTCTGTTCTGAGTCCTGACGTTTGTCCAAAACAAACTTTTTGACTACATGTAGGGTATTGCCGCGCTCATAAGAAAGTAGATAACAAACATTTTAGTGTTACCTCTTGTGAAAGTGAAAAATTTGGTGTTAAAGCAACAGTTTTGTGAAAAAAAAAACAAAAATTCAATATGACGACCTATTGTTATCAAATTCTATGATGTACCTGTAGGTTCAAAATGCTCACTATACCCCTGGATAAAATCCTTGAGGGGGTCTAGTTTCCAAAATGGGATCACTTGTGGGGGGATTCTGCTGTTTAAGTACCTTAGGGTTCCTGGAAATGCAACATGGTGACCATCATCTATTTCAAGCAAATTTGTTTTACCAAATTCAAATAGCGCACCTTCCCTTCTGAGCCCCTCCGTTTGTTGAGAGGTTTCTCAGCACATGTCGGGTGTCTCCGCGCTCATAAGAAAGTGGGTAACAAATGTTGTCATCCAATTCGTCATGCTATTCTAAAAGTGAATGAAGTGAGGCTAAAGCAACATTTTTAGGTAAAATATAGATGTATTTCTTTTTTCATTCCACTTTGCTTTAGTTCCTGTGAAACACCTGAAGGGTTATTAAACTTCTTAAATGTGGTTTTGAGCAGTCCGAGGGGTGCAGTTTCTAGAATGATTTCACTTTGGGGTATATTCTGTCACACAGGACCTTCAAGGTGATTTCAAATATGTACTGATGTAAAGTAGACATGTACGAAATGTTATTTATTAACTATTTTGTGTGACATTACTCTCTGGTTTAACGGAGTAAAAATTCAAAAGTTGAAAATTGTTAAATTTTCTACATTTTTGCCAAATTTTTTGCTTTTTTTACAAATAAATGCAAACAATATCGTTCTAAATTTACCACTAACACGACGTCCAATATGTCATGAAAAAATAGTCACTGGGATCCGTTGAAGCATTCCAAAGTTATAACCTCGTAATGTGACACTGGTCAGAATTGTAAAATTTACTCTGGTCGTTAAGGTGAAAATTGGCTCTGTCACTAAAGGCCCCATCACAAACGTCAATGTCGTCAGCGATCTGATCACTGGCGACATTGACGGCTGATCGCTGGTGAGCTGTCACACAGGCAGACTCACCAGCGATCATTGGACCAGCGACATCGTTGAAATGATTTAAATATCGTTTCCACAATGTCTGCAGGCTGGTAACCATGGTAAACTGCAGGTAACTAGGCAGCGCGCGCTGCCTTGATACCTGATGTATACCTTGGTTACCAGCCTTCTCTGCCTGGTATCCAAGGTACACAGCGGGTAACTAGGGTCCCTAGTTACCCGCTGTGTACCTTGGATACCAGCCGGTGAGCGGAGAAGGCTGGTAACCAAGGTATACATCGGGTATCTAGGCAGCGCACGCTGCCTAATACCCGCAGTTTACCATTGATACCAGCTCCCAGCACTTCCTGAGAAGCGCTGGGAGCTGGCTGATCACGCGTCTCCCGGTGTCACACTCAGCGATGCTGAGTGTTCACTGGACGACCATCGCCAGGTTTTCGGTCCAGTCCAAAAACCTGGCGACCATCAACCAGCGATTTATCGCTGGTTGATGCGCCCTGTCACACGCCTCAATATCGCTGCAACATTTAAGCAATGTTGGTGCCAGGTTTTCCGAGGCTTACGTGACATTGTTATGGCACATGATCTTTTCAGCTAATCAGAGGTAGATAATGGGCTGCAATTCCTTTGGACATCTTTTGGACATCCAAGGTTCTTCTGGAGGAATTTAAATAACATCAGCTCATTAGCAACCACTGATTGGTGGCAGGGCTGGTGTGGCATAACAATGTCATATGTGCCCTGAGAGACCTGGTGCTGAGATTGTCATAACGACACCGGCAAGTGGTGTAAATATAGGGTTTTTACATATACATATTTTACACAGGGTAATATAGATTCAACAGGAGTTATTTGAGTAGTGAAAAGGAACCCATATCAGGGACTTGAATTGGGGGGCGGGAGAGAATGCTATACAGGAATTTATAATGAAATGATGCGTATGGCAAGATGCTACCAGAGAAGTATAATAAATTGAGGTGTTGGAAAAAATGCTATCAGGGGCTTATAATGATAGGGGGGCAAGAAAGGATGCTATATAAGCACATAATGAATAGAGGTGGTAGTGTATGCTATAAAGATTTATATTGATTTGTGGGGGAGTACACTATACAGGGACATATAATGAATGTCAAGGAGTGAGGGAGAATGGTATTAGGGACTTATCATGAATTAGGATGTGTGGGTGGACACTCTACAGGGGCATATAATGACTTGGAGGGGTGAAAGTGAATCCTATACAGGAACATATAATATATTTGTGGTGGGAGTGAAGTCTATCAGAGACTTTCAAAAGCTGAGTGCAAAAATCCGAACAGAAAATCACACAATAACTATCAGAGACTTGTAATGAATTTGGAAGTGTAATGATATACAGGAACTTGTAATGAATTTAGGGGTAGGAGTGGATGCTATACAAGGACATATAATGAATTAGGGTGTGAGGAAGGACACTCTAGAGTGACATAGAATTAATTGGGGTGGGAGTGGATACTATGGTGATATTAAAAATATAAGGAATAGGAAGGGAAATGCTATCATGAACCTAAAATGAATTGAGGGTTGAGGAAGGACATGATCAGGGTCTTATAATGAATTGAGGTGTATGACATACAGGACCTTATAATGATGAGAATGCTATACAAAGACTTATAATGAATTGGGGGTACAAAAGACAGGTATATATAATGAATTTGGGGAAGAGTGGATCTAGGACAAGAACTTAGAATAAATTGGGGGAGAGTCCGTGACTGGTTAATTTATATTTACTCTGCAGTTGAAATTACAATTAATGGTGCACAGTGCTGGTTTATCAATTTACACAGTGAATTATGAGTCAATGAATACTAATGGTGTGGTTCATATTGTTATTCAAAGGTTTAGTTGGGGAATTTTTTTATTCAGGAGGCAAATGTATAGATCTTGTCAGTTTCAGGGTCACAGCGATCAGTGTGGTAAGATGAGTCTTGGCTGGTAAATGTTAACATGAAGGTCTGACCAGTTGAAGAAGAAACAAAAGAAAACTACTCTAATTAGTTAAGACGATAGTGATAATTTAATGGGTATAAATATTTATTTTTTTATCTATACTGTATGACTTAAAGAGACTATAGAATACTCTTGCTTATAAAACAACCTCTTTCAGGGCACATTCATACAATCATGAAATAATTTGTTTAGTGTCAGATTTTTTTATCAGATGGCACACGGTTTCATAGATCCATTACACACATCTGTGAAAATAACAGATCTAATGGTGGGTTTACACGTTGCGATATCGGTGCCCAACTCCGACCAAAAGTCACGTGGTTCGGGCATTGGAGCCAATATCGTTCCTGCGTTGTACGGTGTGAACATCCGATACGATGCAGGAACAATGGCAAACCGATATCGGGGGTCGAATGAGCGTGCTATTCAACCGCCCGATATCGGATGCCGGTTGGAGCCGGATCGTGCTGTGTGACAGCCCAACTCCGATGTGTACTGCCACGTCACCCATTCACTCCCATGTTAAATGGTCGTTCCTGGGTTGGTGGGCGTACACATCGTTGGGACGTTGTATCCCGATATCGCAGCGTGTAAACCAGTGATGCGATGCAGGGAAAAGCGCGCTCAAAAAGCCTGCTCCCGCATCGTTGGATACGATATCGGCCCGATATCGCGACGTGTAAACCCACCATAAAGTTCGGACACATTGGTGTGAAACTCGGATGACTGCAATGCGAGTAAAAATCACATTGCAATGGGACCAATGTTATTCAATGTCCGAGAGCATATTTCTGAGTGTCAGACGTTTTTTCTCATCTGATTCACAGATAACGAGTCAGTCGCAACATGCTGCGACAGTATGTGAGTGTCGGACGAGACTGGCCAATGCAAGTCTATGGGTCCGACAAAAAAGAAGTACCACACTCGGACCGCACTTGCACCATCTGAGTCAGATGCGATTTTTAATTGATACATTACCATTCTGTAGCTCAGACAATTGTACAAAATGTAATAAAATCAAATGTTCAACAACTTTCATTTCATTCAATTCAATATATCCCCAAAATCATCCATGTTGCCTCAATAATTTGTATTTATATTAAATCATAAATAAAATTGAATTTTGTACAATAAATTGGTTCAGTTTCATATGTCATCGGTGTACCTCAGGTGAGGCAACACGGACGATTTTGGGGATAAATTGTACAAAATGTTCCTGTAAATGATTATACAGTAACTAGCTGCTGAGGAAAAAACAGATTGCACTCGGACAACACGCGGAAGTCACACTGCCCAAAAATCGTATGACACTCGTCTGACACTTGTATCCGTGAATCAGAGCGTTTTTTCACTCGCATTTGTGTCCGTATCCTAAGAATGAGATCTGTGAGACTCAGAGTATGCTTAATTCTGATCCGATTAACCCCTTCATGACTATATTTATGTCAAACATCAAGTCTGCACCTTTAACCCATTACTTGCCAAATTAGCAATTTTCAGCCTCCAAAATAGGTGTTTGAAAGCTCTCTGGGTGGAAGAATATTCAATTAAAAATGACAATGACATGATTTCCTGTTTTGAAAACATTCATTTTACAAACACAACACAAAAAATTGGACCTAATTATAAAATCTTAGTTGCTAGAAGAAAAAGATTAAGTGTCCCAAAAAAAGGACATTGGTAGATATAGGGTTAATACAGGCTATCACACCGAGCCCGCAGCTTTCCCTGCACATCAGCCATCGTGTGCCTCTAACAGCTGTGGGTGGATCGGAGATACGCTAATGGATGTTAACCAGTTCAATCCCGCTGTCAGTCTCTGACAGTGGGATTTATCATGGGCTGTCAGTGAGACGCATCATTCCGTGCTCCCATCGGCATGTCCATGATGTGATCACAAGGTGTCAATGGGTTGTCATGACACCCAATAGTCAACTGATGTCCCTGCTGTCTGTGATTACGATCCTCCTGTAAATGCCAGCTGCAAGAAGGCGTTCATGGGACTTCATGAATTTTGCTATACATAGCAATGCTGATGCCGTTCTCTTTAAAGCCCAAGCGATCAGATGATTGCAGCTTTACGTCCCCTAAGGGGACTAATAAATAGTTCCCAAAGTAAAAAGAAAAAGTTTTTAAAAATATAATGAAACACAAAATTTCAAATCACCCTGTTTTGTGACATTAAAAATAAAACAAAAAAAAAATAAAATTCCTGTACACATACAGTATTTTTTTATTTCTGACACAACACACTGCCACCATTTATCAAACACACGGGGTGATGAGTCCCTGAAACATACTACTGTCTACCAATCAAACAGCTTATGCACTCTCTGTAAGGCTATGGATTCTTTAGAGCAGAGGCTCCCAACCTTTCTGACCTGGAGAGTCACATCCAGCTCTGATAGATGATCGAGAGCCACAACCAGCTATGAGAAAGGGGCATGAGCAACATCCAGCTCCCTCCCCGTTACAGTAGTGACACCCAGAGCCCCCATTACATGTATAATTACAAGCAAAACATTTCCACAGTAATCACACTGAGGTAATACACCAGGATCCAGTGGTACCTACCTTACCCCCATTCACATCTACTCCACTATGTGGGGCTACTCACATAATTCACAATCTGGAGACCTGCTTTTCAAAGCAGTATAATAGACATTTATGCTCCAAGCTGTAACACAGCCGCAAACCATATTATGGGCCTGCGAACCACATGTGACTCCCAAATTACAGGTTGGGGGCCCCTGCTTTAGAGCATCAAAGGATCAAACTTATTAAAGTTTTTATCTTTTATATAAAAAAATGCTTACATTAAAAAAGGTGTAAAAGATAAAAATTACACACAAATATGCCGAACAATTATAAAATAAAAAGGATGACACATCAGAAATGCCAGTCTAAAGTAATTGCCTGTTTCGTTTAGGGAGGGACAAATTAAATATGGATCACATCAACATAGGGCGATTCCTAATTGTTAACACCTAGCTTTTTATGTGTTTGACCCTGGGCTCATGTTTCAAGACAGCCTAGATTTTAATAATCCAATCTCAGGTCTGTGACTGGACCATGGGCTAATTTAGCTGTGAGTACCTTGCACATTAAATACCCAAAATTAATGGTAGACCCGAGAGGTGCAATGATGTTAGAGAAAGTTGAGGCGGAAGGCGATAAGGACACTAAAACGTCACCGTTTTTTGCAAAATAGAAAGCATTTATAAGGCTAGGGTCACAGTAACGTTAAATGGGGGTTGCGTCAAAAACATAGGTTTTGGCAGCTTTAACGCAGTGCTACCGCCATGGTAGCACCGCGTTAATGCTGCCAATGCTTACCTATGGTGACGCGGCCCCTAGCGCGGCTCAAACGCATCTGAGTGAAATCTCACGTTTTTTCCTAGTGCAAGAAAAGACACTTTCAAAAGCGTTAAGGCTGCGTTAAGGCTGCCAAAACCTATGTTTTTAACACAACCCCCTTTAACATTAATGTGACCCTAGACTAATAGCTCAACTTTCTGGAGAAAACATCCATCAGCTGGTATATCCCTTTCATAACACAGAATGGTACAACTTGGAAGATCTAAATGGCACACTTGGCCCCTTGCGAGTTTCAGGTGCTACGGGTAATGGAACTTTATCATGATCTGTCTTATTGATGCAGTCGCTTTGTGTGGGGAAGGAGACAGCACCAGAGAAAGCAAATGCGAGGTTGGAATTGAACAATACCCTTTTGTGCTCAGGAAACACATAGGTTGGAATTCTAGTGGAGGGCGGGGAGAGGAACGGAGTTTTGGGACCTGAGATTTGGGTTTTGTCAAACTTACCAAATACGTATAGATAACGTTGTTTCTTTTTTCTATTGTTACCTATTTAGTTACATGCGCATTGGATCGGTTTGCATGCCTATGTGAATGTACTGCCCACACATTACGCTCTGTATAAAATGGTATTGTATAATGTTTATTCTATGTAAAACCCAATAAAAAAGATTAATAAAAAAAAAAACTAGAACTGTTCGGCCATGATAACCATCATTACATTTGGAGGAAAAAGGGAGAAGCTTGGAAGCCTAAGAACACTAACCCAACTGTGAAACACAAGAGGTGGCAGCGTCATGATGTGGTGTTGTTTTGCTGGTGGGACTGGGGAACTTCACAAAATAGATGCCATCATGAGGATAGAAGATTATGTGGCAATACTGAAGCAACATCTCAAGACATCAGCTAGGAAGTTAAAGCTTGGGCGGAAATAAGTCTTCAAAATGGACAATAACATGAAGCATACCGCCAAACTGATTAGGAAGTGGCTTAATTATAATAAAGTCAATCTCAGGTTGTTACATCCTCATTTTGGTTCTTTTTCTACCATGACAACAGATACTCCCCATGCTGAAAAATCTGTGGAAAAATAAAAGGTTATCTGATTTGTAGTCAGGGAAAACTTAAAGAGATGCTTTCTCAGTGTTTATAGAACTTAAAGATGGCACAGGGTTGTCATGCCTCAGCTGCTAATAAGAGACATTCTAGGGACCAAAGCTTTGAAGTTGGATACAAAGTATGGATGTTCACAAAAATTAACAAGCTTAAGGTTCCTTCTACCAAGCTGAGTCCCAAGTTTATTGGTTCATATGAAATTATCGAGGTTATCAACCCTGCAGCTTTCCGTCTGAAACTTCCTCCATGCTTTAGGTTTCCCAATGTGTCCCATAAGTCCCTCCTCAAGCTATATCATTCCCCTGTTCACCCAGCAAAAAGTCCTCCCTCTCCTGTTCTAGTTAAAGGGAACCTGACCCCTAAAAATCATCCCCCAGCCTATTAATTCCTGTCCCTGCACCATCTTTATTGAATTCTAGCCATCTCTTTGTGTAAATATTCTGTATTTATAAAGTTTATAAAACTGCTTTTATTACCTGCTGAACTGCTGCTTTTCAGTGCTTGAGAAGTCACACTGTGGCTTCTCATCGCTGCCTGGAATTCAATTATTCACGCCCGATGGGCGTGTAAAGCAACTCGCGCATGCGCAATGAGCATCGCGAGGTCCTCAATACACCCAAATGGGTGTACTGATGTCAGTGTAGCCTGATATGATGCGATTAGCGTCATACCGGCTATACCGCCCATGTAGGGGGACGAGAAGGATCAGTATGTTTAGCACGCCCATCGGGCGTGAATAATTGAATTACAGTCGGTGATGAGAAGCCACTGGGAACGCCTTGTGTGACTTCTCAAGCACTGAGAATCCGCAGTTCAGCAGGTTATAAAATCAGTTTTATAAACTTTATAAATACAGAATATTTACACAAAGGCATGGCTAGAATTCAATAAAGATGGTGAAGGGACAGGTTTTAATAGGTTGGGGGCTGATTTTTAGGGCTCAGCTTCCCTGTAAAGGTATTTTGGAGTATGAGGTCTAAAGAATCCTTTACTCTCATATGGTAAGAGGTCCTGTGCAGTATCTGTTACATTGGAGGGGTTATGGCCAAGAGGAGAGATCCTGGGTTCCAGCATGTAATATCCATGTTAGAAGTCTGATCAGGAAATTTCATTGGTTTTCCGATAAGCCTAGTTTTAAGGGTCTGGAGGCCCCTCATAGAGGGGGGTACTGTGACATCCTCAAAGTCTGGTCCTGCGACTTCTGCTACTGCCACCAGGCACCGCTGTGTTTACTGCGAAGGTGGGGCTGGTAATGGAGTAGTCTGACTCTGTGGATTTGTTTGTATGGCTGCCCAGCTTGGGTCATTATTTCTGACTTCAGCCAATTAGAAAGTACTGCAGTCTATTTCAATCTACTGTGTGTTGCTGCTAAGTGCCAGATATACTCTCTGGTTCACTTGTTATTATCCTGCTTAGTATTATTGATTTTCTGGATTGACCTCTGCCTGTTTTTGTACTATTCTCCTGACGATTTTGTACTTTTCTGACCTCTCAGCCTTGACCCTGCTTGGTGACTTTTCTATTCCTGGACTGCAAAACATCTATAGGTAGCAGCCACTTAGATCTTGCAGTAAAGTCAGATCCCTGTACAGGGGTTAAACGGTGTCTGGGTATTTAAGGGCTCTAACTGACGGTGAAGTTTGCTTTTAGTATGTCCAGAATTCTCCTTTTTACCTGTAAATCGGACAGACATTATAAAGGAGGCTAGATTTGAGGAAAAGATTAATACTCAGGGACTCCAATTTAGCTAGATTGATTTTACAATCAGCAAAAACAGAGTATCTTTCTAATTTCAACATCAAGCTGGGGAGAGAAATTGTCGGATTAGTGATAAAATTTGGCATAGGCTGAAATTTTATAGGAAGTGTTTTGAATTGTTAATTAGTGATAACAATCTTCATAGGCTGAAATTTTATAGGAAGTGTTTTGAATTGTTAATTAGTGATAACAATCTTCATAGGCTGAAATTTTATAGGAAGTGTTTTGAATCTTGGGGCCAGTGATATCATTGCTTCTCACATAGCGAATAAAGTGCTTAACGGTAAGGATGAAAATTAGAGAGAGTCCGTAGTCCTGCCAAGTGCCCTTTGTTATGCTCTTTGTTATAGAGAATCTCTCAGAGAGGACACCGTTCACCCTAACACAGGCTAAAGGGGTACTGTATAAAGAATTCATCCATTTTAGCATGGAGTTCTGCAGGTAAATAGCTTTCAAAATCTTCTCTACTGTATAAATACCCTGCTGACTATGTCAAAATCCTTTTCAGGATCTGTAGTAAAAAGTATCAGAGGGACACCATCTAGTTTGGCTCTATGAACAAGTTTTAAGGCTTTGGTGGTGTTATCCATTGCCTCGCTACCAGACATAAAACTGGCCTGGTTCGGGTGAATGATCTACCCCAGCAGGGACGCCAGTCTGTGCGCCAAGATTTTGGTAAAATATTTTAAGTCCACATTAAGTAGAAAGATTGGGTGGTAACTAGCCATAGGCAAGGTCTTTATCCTATTTGTGTATCACTGGGTTGTTAAGTTGTTAACTGTTGTGCTGCACCATCAATGGACTGTTAGAAGCGCCTATGATTTACACTAAATACTGTAGGTCATTTCAGGCTCTTGTAGTGGACGACAGAGTGTGGCACCCTGGCACCCTGGTTGGGGCACCACAGAACTCTTGGTACACAAATGGAATGTACACAGCAAGCAGAACTCACTAAATAAAACACCTTTTACACCCCTTTTCACCCCAGGCCTCTAGGGGGAGCTCCACTGGTTACCTTAAGCCAGTTTCCCCTATAAATACGGGTCCTGGAGGGAGAAACAGTGGAGTGTGCAGTCGTTTTAGAACTGTGAACAGCTAGGAGAGCTGACCTGGTACTGGAGCCACGTTAGGCCCATACCAGCACACCCGGAAAAGTGAGAGACTCTCGCAACAAGAGTCATAGGACAGGAGGCAAATACCTCACAGGGACAGAAGAGTTATCCCAACTCTCTCCTAACAATCCGGTCACTGGGTCCGAGCTGCAGGAGCCACAGCGCAGGCTGCAGAGAAACCAGCACCCCAACCAGGAAGTCTAGCTCCCTGTACACCTGAAGCACCACCAGATGAGAGCCCAGGGAAGAAGGAGGAATTCACCTGATCCCTTTGATAGCGCCCTCAGTGCAGCAAGACCAGGTGAATCACGTTCCACTAGAACGTACAACCCGGTCCGGCTGGATTCCATATTCACCAGACCTCACCAGACCAGTATATAAAGGACGCCTACACACTGCTTGCTGTGGAAACTTCAGGAGTGTCAACCTCATCACCCGGTCGAGTGTACCTGTTGTCATTAGTAAAGGTACCAAAAGACTTTATGTGTCTGTGCATTATTCCTGGACTAACCCGCAGTAACTACTGAGCTGCCGTATTCCAGCTAGCGCAGCTCCTGGCTCCGGGGACTCCTGCTCATCCTGTGGTGAGCATCCCATCTAGCTGCCGCACATCCCTTGGAGGCCCAAGCAGAGCCGGTGCAATCACCGGACTCCCACAGGTGGCGTCACGACAACCAAGAATTATTCCCATCCGTTCATCCCCTTTTGATCTCACCTCCGGGCCCCACAGCCTCAGGCGCGGAACCGTGACAAGTGCTGCATCGCCTGAGACGTGAGCATCCGGCAACGTTGAGTCAAGAGATGGTCAGGCAAATTGCTGTTGTATTGTCAGAGACAACACAGACCAGTGTCGAAAGTGCAGCACAGTGATCCTGGTAGTTTGACCTGATGTATGTTCATTTAATTCTTAAAAGCCCTGTCTGAGTATATCTGACAAAACACTTCAGATAGTTTACTAGAAAACGTAAGTTTCCCAAGCAGTCTGGTCCCATTCCTGGTTCATTGATCCATTGTATCGCTTATTTAAAGGACCCCCTGATCTGCTCTTGTCTTACAAAGGCATCATGAAATCTGAAGATTACCAAAGGATTTTGGGTCACAGTGTCAGAAAGCTAGGTTTGCGTTTTGATCCTGGGTCTTCTAGCAGTACAATGACCACAACACACATACTTTAAAAAGCACCCAGAAATGGTAGAATAAAGCACTGGAGAGTTCTGAAGTGGCCAGCAATGGGTCCAGATCTAAATGCCAATGAACACCTGTGGAGAGACTTAAAAACTGCTTTTGAAAGAAGGCACCCTTCAAATATGAGAGACCTAGATCACTTGCAAAAGAAGAGTGTTCCAAAATTTCAATTGAAAATGTAAGAACCTTGATGGTTATAGGAAGCAATTGATTTCAGTTAATTACTCCAAAGGGTATGCAACAAAATATTAAGTTGAGGGTGCCAACAATTTTATCCAGACCATTTTTGGAGTTTTTTGTGAGATTATATCCAATTTGCCTTTTTTTCTCAGGTTTTTTGTGTTATTCCAATACAATCAAAGGAAATAAACATGTGCATAACAAAACATGTGTAATTGCAATAATTTTATGGAAGACACGCTTTATATTGGAACAACTTTAAGGGGAAAAATAGAATTTATTCAGCCACCAATTGTGCAAGTTCTCCCACTGACCTCATTAAACACCGGAGCTGCCAGCAGTGTTCTGCCCACCACTAACTGGAGCGATGCTGAAAACAGATGAAGATGTCTGAGGATGAGTATAAGACAGGGGGCAGGCGACTTAGATTTCAATGGTGAAACAAAAAAATCGCTTCTACAGGGAATTTGAATTTATCATACTATTCCAGTAATTATCCCAGCTTTTGAATAAAGGCAGGGGCTGCTATTCGAAGCAGAGCCCAAACGATGAGATATAGGTTTAGAAATCCGCTGTGGTATTTCAGAACTTAGCTGGTCTCAAGATACCCTGGTATTCACTATTCCATGGAGTAGCTACTGTATAGTGGAATGATGAGGGAAATCAGAGGTAATGACAGAATTATTCTTGAGAGACAGGAACAATGTCAGAGTCAGATACCAAAAGAGTAGTCAGGAGGTTGCCAGATACAAGTTCAGGAGGTAAAGAAAAGGCATACGATTAATCTGAAAATTGTTTCTTAGCGCCATTTTCAGGTGCTTTACCCAGCTCTTCCAGTGGCCCTGATGGTGTTGGCATGGTGGGCAATAAAAGAGTTAATGCCAGCTTTATATTAGCAGCTGGCACTAAGCCTGAGGTTCATAATGTCCCGAGATTTATTATTACCCAGCGTACAGTGGCACCCATTATTACCCACCATCCAAAGTAATCCACAGGCAGGTGAGCATCTTCAGTTCTGCTACATCTGTGCAAGGAGACAAACACAAGTCTGCTTACACATACAAGCAGGCTCAGACTGATTTGGGTGCTGTCAGAGAGTTCACACGAGTGCACAGCTGAGCCCGGTCAGCTGTGCCCTTGGGTAAACTCGACTGACGTCACTGCAACACTGCCGTAAAGTGAGCGGTTGTCGGCAGTGAAAGCGGTGACATCAGAGTCGTGGTTACCCGAGGGCAGTTGTGCCCTCGGATGACCAGGCTCAGCTGTGCACTCCGTGTGAACTCTCTGACAGCACCAAGCTGAGTCTGTGCCTGCTCGTCTGTGTGAGCACACCTATGTGTGCCTCTTTGGACAGATGTAGCAGTGCTGAAGAGAAGATGCTAGCCCGCCTGTGGATTACGTCGGAGGGAGGGTTTTTTACGTAATAAAGATGGAGTCCTAAATGTCTTCTGTTTTATTTCTAATAAAATATTTTTTTCTCAGTGTTGTGTTTTATTTTACTGTTTACTAGAAATTCATGGTGGTCATGTCTAATTTGGTGTGACGCCATGAATTTCGGGTTTAGTGCCAGCTGACAATACATATCTGGCTCTAACCCCATTATTACCTAGCGTGCTACCGCCATCAGGGCTGCTGGACGAGCTGGGTAAAGCACCAGGAAATGCTGATAAGAAACAATGCGCCATTTTCAGGGCAGCTGCGGACTGCGGTTTTCAGTGTGGAGGACAGAACACTTGGGCCTTCACCACGCTAAGGACTCCCACCCCCAATTGCCTGGTTTACCTGCCTAGCATCAAAATATGGCATTAGCCCACAGAATTTTTTTAATTATTTATTTAAATATTAAAAAAAAATATTGAGCTTCCCTGTATTATATTGCCAGCCAATGTAAAGCCAGGCAACTGGGCGTGGCAGCCTGTAGCCGTCCGCTTTGTTGCGCTGAGAATCAAAAATACTGCAAAGAGCCACGTATTTTTTTTATTATTTATTTTTAGAGTTCTGTGATGTCAGGCAATCACAGACACCCGCACAGAGAATTGGGCGTCTGTGATTGCCCTTGGAGAAGGGCTGGCATCTGCTCATACGAATGTATGGGCTGGTTTCAGCTTACTCCAGCAGCCAATCACAGACACCCATTCTTGTGACAACAGCTCTGTGATTGGCTGTTGGTTTTCTTCATAGTGAATATCCCGGAAGTAACGGACGAGCGGTCCCGGAAGAGTACAATGCTAGTGGCCAGTTGAGTGCGAAGGAGTGACGTGCAAAAAGTACACTGGTAACTCATCCGTGTTAAGTACAAAGCATTGCTATTTTAATTATTATTGCTTTATTCTTTAACTGCAGCCCCTGTCCCCCACCCGACATCAAATATATAACTTGCACACTAAGCTTTCGGAAAGGTGTTTGCGGCCACTCAAGTTATGAGTGAATTGGTTCACCTCTCTTGAACACTTTGAAAGAAACCCCTTATGAGCCATGGTGAACTCAATTCGTCACCCGGATTCTCACCCATCAGCTACTCATGTACGAAAAGCATTTAAAAGCAGAATATATACGAGGAACAGAAATCCGCTTAATTAAGTTCAATTAAGACGAATATAATAGCAATACATATATACTGGGCAAAGTACACGGGGGAATTAAGGCACTGAAAGCCACATTTACAATGTTACAGTTTCTTTTACCTATCAAGTTTTTTGCTATTGATAACTTAGAAGTGATGTATGCCAATACCTTCTGTTAGTTTGCAACCATGCACTAAATTAAGCATAAGCATGTGCAATATAAAATATGTACTCACTTTGTCCAAATAGTAAGCTATGCTAGCGTGGAAATTTATAGTGTCCAAATCGCAGCTTTTATTTCCAATGATGGTATGGACCTTCTCTAAATGTTTACCACGATTCTGAAATAAAACATTTAATACCCAATTAGCAAGCATGTAGAATATGAAAATTTGACAGGCCAGTCTATGCAATCAACTGGTATATGTAATATCTAAGGCTAGGTTCACATTAATTAGACCTGTCCGTTACAACAGACACGTTAACTGCTTCCATTGTAAGTGCCAGCAAAAGTGGCATTTTTAGTATTTTAGAGCGCATACATTTTTGATACCTCAAAAACGAATACGCTACATGAGATAGACAGATAAATGATAGGATTTATAGATAATAGGATAGATAGAATAGGTAATAGAATAGGTGATAGCATAGATAAAAAGATAGATGCAAGAATAAGCATTACCAGTTTCCCTGCTCTTTCTTCCGCTCTCTGCTGCTTTTGGGTCGCTGGGTGAATATTCATGAGTTTAATGACCAGCACCAGAAGCAGCAGAGAGAGAGCGGGGAGACAGAGCAGGGAGGCAGGTAATGCTATTCTCTCATCTGTCTTTCTGTCTTCCATATCTATCTTTCTACATTATCATCTATGCATCCTATTATGTACTGCAAACGCAATAACGCATGCTGCATATTTGTACAAATCTGTAGCATTGTGTTATATTGCACTTGTTTTCTAATGGACTGAAAAATGCTGCAGTCCGCGTTTACATGTGCATTTCAAAAAAACGTATACTTGCAAATGCCTGCCTATTTTGGCATGTGTTAGTATACATTTGTTGAATGGAAGCCTATGGATGCGTTTACATGTCTGTTACATTGCATTTGTCACAGCTGTCAAAGACATCTGTTAAAGAGGACCTGTCACCAAACCAGGCATGGTGATCTAATTACAGCACTGGATGCAGCATGTCTGCTGCATCCAGGCAAGGGGTGCCCCAGCACTTGAGCCCCCCTGTACCCGAGTAAATACACTTAGAAAACTTACATCCTGCAGCCAGAATAGAGGTGGCTAGAGGCTGGAGCCAAAGGGCAGATTCACACCCCCTGCATGTTTTAATCTTCTCACCGCTGCCTCCCTGATGCCAATCATTGTCTCCCTCGTTGCAGCATAACACAGAGTTTACTTTAGAAGTTGCCACTTAGCCCCGCCCCCTGCGTGACATCACCGCTTATACCCGCCCTGCTCTATGGTTAACATAGAGCAGGGTGGGGAAAGGTGGTGATGTCAGAGCAGGAGGCCTGCCGCCCCGCCTCCTGCAGTGGGTCACCGCAACCCGCCATAGGCCTAACATTTACAACTCTTCAGACCAAGACAGGGGAATGATACAGGCGTCAATTACGCAGAGGGAAACTCCTCCCCCAGTTGCATTTTGGGTGCAGCATTAATTCATTATATTGACAAGCCAACAATTGCCGGCACACATGCTGATCAGTTAATAATCCCATGCCGCTTTGAGTGAAGTGTCTCTCGAAGTGGGCACCCCCTAAAGTATAATGTTCTGCCACTAAGCTGATTATTAAATTAACGCTTTTGATGCCCTTTGCATGATGTAGTAGGATAATACAAAGCAAGACGGAAGCGGATTTCCGACTACCATCCGAACGCAACCCTTTGTCCGCATTCTGCATTCTGCGACCATTTTGACAAAAAATGTTCTCTGAAGGCAATCGTGGGTTAACTGGCACAGCGATCCGGTATACAGGAGACGGTAGACCGCTCATTACTTCCACAATGGGAACCCAGCCCTATGCACTACTTTACTTAGGGACATAATGGTCTCAGAAGTGGAGAATTACCCAACACATACATAGTAAAAAAAGGCATCAAAAGATAGAAACCTCCTCAAATATATGGCAAAGCATAAGTTTTAACGAAAATCGCTTAAGGAAGAAAACACAATTTGCTGTTGTTTTTGTCCCTGAATAAAAAAGTGCATGTAATGTAGCCAAAAACCAGATATACTAAAAATAATTTTTCAAATATAACAACTGAGGTTATTGAAGCAACTTAAACAGTAACAAGACCATTTTTCCAAGTTTGTGACATACATTTTATTTAGAACAACTGTAACAAAAATGAAGTAATGCACTAATAACTAGCTAGGTCCGATGTTGGATAAACGATCGGATCCGAATTTTTGGGCAAAAGAATTCCAAGAACGCATAGGTTAGCATGTTACACATGCGCGATTACCGCATGCAACGCAACTGCATGTTCATCGCCCATTTTACAGTGGTGGACCCAGGAAAGACCATTTAAATGGAGGGAATGCGGAGGAAGCTTGTATCATTCCTGCTACCACAGGGATGAACAAAGGGTAAATGTTAATAATAGCTGTGGGCAACATGTCTCTAGGGGGTGCCCACCATCCCTAGAGACATGCTGTCCACTCAAGTGGGCATGAGAGGGGTTAATCTTGTCAGTATAGTATTGCCGGCTATTGTCGGCTTTGTCAATTTTATGAATGAATGCGGCGGCTCCTCACTGTAGAGGAGATACTGTACGTAATGTACGTACTGTATGAGCCCCTGTCCTTGGTCCTGAAAGTTGTAACATTAGGTCTAATGGGAAGCGCACCGCCATAGGCCTAATGTTACAACTTTCAGGACCAAGGACAGGGGCTCATACAGTACGTACATTACGTACAGTATCTCCTCTACAGGGAGGAGCCGCCGCATTCATTCATAAAATTGACAAAGGCAACAATAGCCGGCAATACTATACTGACAAGAGTAACCCCTCTCATGCCCACTTGAGTGGACAGCATGTCTCTCGGGAGGGTGGGCACCCCATAGAGATATGTTGCCCACAGCTATTATTAACAGTAACCCTTTATTCATCCCTGCGGCAGCAGGGATAAACAAAGCATACGGTAATCGGATTGCTCCGGACTACACATCCGGAACAATCCGGTTACCGCATTCCGATTTGCAGAACACATTTTTGACAAAAAATGTGTCTGAAGGCAATCGTGGTTACCGCATCCGGATCTGGATGGGTAACCGCAATTACCTGTCCAAATGTGAACCCAGCCATATGCACATTTTTACTTGTGGACATAATGAGACAATGGAGAAATACAAAACATACCAGGTAAAAAAAAGCCAAGAAAGAGAAACTCCTAAAATAAGCAACATAAGTGAAGAAAAATGACATTGGAAGAAAACACAATTTGCTGTGTTTTTCTTCCCTGAATAAAAAAGTAAATAAGTTGCAAAAAGCAGAATAAAAACAATATTTTTCCAAATAAACACTAGGTATGGAAGCAACTTACCAGTAGCAAGGACTCATTACCAAGTCTGTGTTGAACATACATGTTTTTTCACAGATACAACATGCACACATTAAAATGTAACGTGTAATGGCCACCTTACACGTCCCAACATCGGTCCGATGTTGGATACAACGACGCGGGAGCGCGCAATTTTTGGGCAGAATTCCAAGATCGCATAGGACATGTTACACAGCGCGATACCGGCAGGCAACGCAACTGCGATGTGTACGCCCACTTGTACGGGTGACCCAGGAACGACCATTTAACATGGGAGGGAATAGGGGAAGTTGTACTCCAAATCATTGTTGGGCTGTCACACAGCACGATCCGGCCACATCGTTCATCCAATATCGGGCTGTTGGAGAGGCTGCTCATTTCTTCCCCGATATCGTTTTGGCATCGTTCTTGCATCGTATTGGACATTTACACCACACAACGCACGAACGATATCGGGGCCAACGCACGAACCACGTGACTTTTTATCGGAGTTGGACGCTGATATCGGAAAGTGTAAAGTGGTCATAAGGCTGCTTTCACATAGGCGTTTTTGAAAAAATGCAGCAGATCCAACAGATTTACTGCATCTGCCGCATCTACTGCCTTAACAGCCGCACTTGTGGCACACTTGCAGCAAGCCCCATGCATTGTCTATGGGGCTTGCGTCAGGTGCGGCAAGTGTGGTTGCGGCAGATGCGGCAGTTGCGGCCGCAAAAAAACGCTGCTGACCACATCTGCCGCAACCAGCAAAACCGCACTTGCCGCACCTGACCGCAAGCTGCATAGACAATGCATAGGGCTTGCCGCAAGTGTGTCACAAGTGCAGCCGTTTGGCAGTAGATGTGGCAGATGCGGTAAATCTGCCACATTTTTTCAAAAACGCCTATGTGAAAGGGGCCTAAGTCACATGACAGTGTGTTCATACAAATCTAACAGAGACATGTCTGGTTTTCTCCTCTGTCACCAATTTTTATGGCCAAAACAATAATAAGGGTCCATGACAAATATCTACAGCATAAACGGTATCAGATGACAGCCAAGTGCTGTCCATATTTAACATTGCAAAGCATAAGAGAAGCTTTGCAATTCATTCATTTCTTTGGCTAGGGTCACATTTGCGGTTGCAATTGCAGATCCTGATCCGGTTTTGAACCTGAAAAATGCTCAAAACGGATCCGGATCCGCACCCATAGGCAGCAATACAAAAACCGGATCGCCTCAACAGCGTTGCGTTTCCCATATCCGGTTTTCCAATGTGCGGAAAAAATCATGCAAGCAACGTTTATCGGACAGGTTTCTAATCAGTATCCGGATTTCAACTGGAAACCGCAATAGTGAGTGGAGCCGGGTACGGTAACCGGATCGGGTGCCGCAACACACATGAATGGCAGTATTGCCGCCATTTTTTCCTATGGCTCCGGATTCACCCGGATGGAAGTGTATTGGTTTCGGTTTTGTACTGCCCGGGTAGATCCGGTGAATCCGTTTCAGTCGCGGACCAAAAGGATCATGCATGATTCCAGTAGTACCTTGCAAAAATCGGATTGTCCCGAATTTTCCCGGATTCGCCCGGTCCGGGACAATACGATTTCAACCGAGTTAATTCCCGGACAACAAAAACCATGTTGGGGAAACCGGGGAATATAGCAATCCGGTTACTGTATGTGGATTTAGGGGCACACTTGGAGGGCAAAATTAGTCTGAAGGGACATGAGATTACTGCATCCTGATCTGGATGTGATAAGCGCATTTTGCCTTCTAAATGTGACCCTAGCCTTTATCCATCTGTGATAAACAATGACGATACACTGATGGAAAAAAATGGACACATGGACCATACACCGATGACACACTGATCCAAAACACTGATGACACCAGTACCATTTTTTTCACATACGTGTTTAAATATGGACAAGTAAATGAATCCTAATTTGCAGACACGAATTAGCCAAGTGGAAATAAGCTTAAACTAATCAGGACAGCAATAACATGCATTTTTTTTAAAAAGAAGCAACCAGTAGGTTTTTGCCCTATAAACTAGAGGCAGTGCCATAATAACACTTTAAAATTATACCTTTGGTTGCAAAGTCTGAGGCTCTATTGGCGAATAATCCTTGTTCAAACCTTCAAATGACTTCATTGGTGCAGTGGTTCGAGCATCAGGGAGGGACTTTGTGGGTTGGGTCCAGTGAAATCATTCCTCCTCCTGCCTTGCTTCCTTTACTTTATTTAAATTTTGCATTGCCGCCATTACCGCTGTTGGTGGCACATGTGCATTGGTATTGTGATGTCTTCAACAAAAAGGTGCCAGAATAAGCATATGCATATACCGTGACCTGCCGCGCCATTTTATTGAAGGCACTGTGGAAACGAACATGAGTAGTATTGACGCACACGCAGAAAAAAAATTAAATCTGCCATTCACTGATGTCACTCATCAACAGCTGTGATAATGGTGGTGCAAAACTTAAGTTAAAAAAAGGGAGTTAAGGCAGGAGGAGGAGTAATTACAAAGGACCCTCCCCAATGGCCAAGCCACTGCACTGACTGTGTCATTTCTGAAGATTTGAACAAGGATAATGTCATTATGGCACTCATCTATTTTATAGGGCAAAACCCTGCTGGTTGGTTCCATTTAAATTATTATCATTATTATCTATTTCATAGTATTGAAGATCTGGGGCATATGCTGTTGACTTCTTCTTTGGAGCCCTACATCTCTGGGCAAGAGACAGTTTCAGCTGTATTGAAATGAATGAAATGACACCAATAAAGATGCGTCCCATAATAGAACTCTCCACCCTTCAGCCTACAAGACACCGGTGTCTCAAATTGGACATCACAATGATGTCACTGCTTACCACCTCTTGTGCTAGTCTGCGATATGTGAGGAGGACTCACTTCATGTGGTGATCAGGGGCCATGATTATATAAACACAGTCTTTATATTGAGTGGGACAAAGGGTGGCATTATTTTAAACTAGTATTAAAAAATCAGGGGGCAAATAGGAGGCATTATCACTTTTTAAGTACTCAAGGGGCACTATTACTTTTTATGGGGGCACTATAACACATCACAGCCTTCATAACTTTTCAGTAGGGGTACCATTACTATCTAGAATGTACACATTAGGTCATTACTTTCATAGGAGCACAGTAGAGATATTATGACTATGAAGCATACAAGGTTCATTTTTAATGACTTGGCAGCATACAGTGGGCATTTTTACAAAATATGTGCATAAAAGGAGCACTATTACTATTTTGGGGCAATTTAGAAGTACAGTGTTACTCATTATTTGTTCACATTTATTACAACACACTACACAAGTAATCATATCAAGATTCAGACAAATAAAAGATATCCAATTGTTTAAACAACTGCAAGCATACTTAATTATTATTTGAAAGATATTGTAAGTAGATATAAAATAGTAATTATAGAAAAAGAGACTGGGCATAGTATATATTGTAAATACCATGAAGTGATAGTCAGTAAACTAACACTAAATACCGTATATACTCGTGTATAAGCCGACCCGTGTATAAGCCGACCCCCCTACTTTTGCCCCCAAAACCTGGGAAAACCTATTGACTCGTGTATAAGCCGAGGGTGGACCCCAGCACAGGTGTACAGCCCCCAGAAGTGTGGTATACAGGCCCCCCAATGGTAGTATACAGCAGCCTCCCCAGTGGCATATACAGGCTCCAGTAGTATATACAGCAACCCCAGTGGTATACAGCAGACTCCCCAGTGGTATATACAGACCCCACCAGTATATACAGCAGCCCCAGTGGTATATACATCAGCCCCAGTGGTATATACAGCAGCCCCAGTGGTATATACAGCAGCCCCAGTGGTATATACAGCAGCCCCAGTGGTATACAGGCCTCAGCAGTATATACAGCAGCCCCCAGGGGTTATACAGCAGCCCCCAGGGGTTATACAGCAGCCCCCAGGGGTTATACAGCACCCCCAGGGGTTATACAGCGGCCCCCAGGGGTTATACAGTGGCCCCCAGGGGTTATACAGCACCCCCCAGGGGTTATACAGCGGCCCCCAGGGGTTATACAGTGGCCCCCAGGGGGTACCCAGCGGCCCCCTGGGGGTACCCAGCAGCCCCCTGGGGGTACCAACAGCCCCCTGGGGGTACCCAGCAGCCCCCTGGGGGTACCCAACAGCCCCCTGGGGGTACCCAACAGCCCCCTGGGGGTACCCAGCAGCCCCCAGGCGGTACCCAGCAGCCCCAAAATGCTGGCACTCGCCCCCCTTGTAAGGCCCCCCCCCCCCGCTGCTTCTCTTACCATCCCGGTGTTCTGATCGGCGCCGCTCCTCGGTGCTGCTTCTTCATCCTCCCGTCCTCGCTGAATCCGGGTTCTCCGGCCGTCGCGCGATGACGTCATATCGCTGCGACGGCCGGAGATCCCGGATGCAGCGAGGACGGGAGGATGAAGAAGCAGCACCGAGGAGCGGCGCCGATCAGAACATGGTAATATATAAGCAGCGGGGGGGGCCCTTACAAGGGGGGACAGTGCCAGCGTTGGGGGGCATATATGAACTGCTTCCCCCTGCCACTGATTGACAGGGGGAAGCAGTGCATATATAATGAGCGGCCCCACGTGACGGGGCCGCTCATACAGCAGCCTCCCCCCGCCTCCTCCAGCCCCCACCATTGCATTTACCATATTGACCCGTGTATAAGCCGAGGGGGAGACTTTTGAGCCCAAATTTTGGGCTGAAAAACTCGGCTTATACACGAGTATATACGGTATACACTTTTTATATTCCATGGACTGTCCACCAGTTTTCGTAGATGTGCATTTCTTCGCAAACCCTTCACCTGTGGGTTGGGTCACAGAGGCAAGAAGTCCCACCTAAACACCACTCTAGCCAAAAGAAATGATTATAACATTTGACATATGGGTGGCACCAACACCCAGCCAAGGATGCCGAAACACACTTATAAGATAATCTTTGAAGTGTCCATTGTAATAAGTATTTGACTCTCATGGCTCTTCATGTCAAGCCCCCATCACACATAGTGAGATAGCTGTTGCGTCACAGCATGCATCAGTGTGTTTGATGCCTTAACAACGACCTCGTTAATGACTCAGAACTCATCCACGTAGGTCTGAGTCATCAGACTAGCTGCTGTGTGACAGGGCCCCAACGACTGCCGAGGTCGTTATACGGGTTGCCATATCATTGCTGCACCGTTGAGTAGATCTGACTATTTGACATCTCACCAGCGAACACGTAGCGACGTTCCAGCGATCCTTACCAGGTCGTATCATTGTCGGGATCGCTGGAACGTCGCCAAGTGTGACAGGATCCTTGGACTGATATAAGATTAAGTTGACCCATTTCCAGTTGGATCAACTTAACAGCTCATCAATATTTTGTCTCAGTGAATACAGGATTATCTACAACTTATTTGCACTTAGCAGCCATTAATTATTCTTCTGCTAAATAATATGAATTGCTAAACCACTTTGGTCATCATGGATAAAAGGTTGTATAAATAACTACAAACACAAAGTAATCACAGCATGTATCAAAGTAGTCCAAAACAAAAAAGCATAACCAATAATGAATTGTTTGTCAAGGTGAGCAGCATTGTAGACATGTAGATTTGCTCTTTTACCATATTTTCCATTCCTTTTATCTTTTGTAAATGAACAGGTCTATGTCATCATTGTTTTCTTTCATGTGATGAAAGAGAAAAGCCATAGAAAATCGAGTGGGGAAGATACAATTAAGTATTAACACCTGTTCTACATGTCACGAGAATCATGAGGACATGAATATCATTGATTAGCACAATGACAGAATAAGTATTATTAAACACACACTTACTTAAATTAAGTAATTAGCAGAAGAAGAACTATAAACTCATGGAAAAAAAAGTCTAAATGAGGAGTCTATACCACCACTTTTATATTTAATGAAGACCTAAATAGTTTCATTCAATGTAAGGTATAGTCCATATGGCACTGTTAATAACTTATCAGTATGTTAAAAATATTGAAATGTAATTTTTGAGGTATTTAGTTTTATTTATTTTGGTGTCCTTAGTAAATCCGCAATACCAGATTTTACCCATGAATGAACAGTCATCTCTGGGTTAAAGGGGTTGTCAAGGTTTTTTTGTAGAATTTCTATGTGTATTCAGGCTTCAAAATGTTGACAGTTTGTAATATACACCCTGTCAATATTTTGCATTGCCACCCAGATATCACCTATTTGTGTCTGCCAAAGAATGTCCAGGGTTGTGTTTGTATTGGAGCCTGCATGTAAATGCAGAACTGGACATTACGCCCCGACTCCTCCAAACACGCCCCCATCCCCCAGTCTCAGTATGCCCAGCCATCCCCAGACTGCTACAGGCCCACCCCAACCCTTAACATGGCCACCCACCCCCATTGCACACAGCAGTCCCCTCTTCCACTGACACAGTGTAAGGAATCTGCAGCTGTGTGAAGTAGATTGTGTCAGTGCAGGAGGGGACCGTGGAATCCAAAGCAATATAGTATGTGCGTTCACCTAGTCTTCTTTGGCTGTGCTGTGCGGTGGAGCTAAGGACCACAATCATCGGCTCTCTGTGCAAAGACATGACCGGCTCCACTGCAAAAAGTGCCGGTCCTGTCTATACCGCAGCTGCTGGCTCTTTATGCCCTGCTCTGTGCCCTGTTCTGTGCTGCAGGACATACAGAGAGGAGAAGCATCGACTCCACTGCACAGAGCAGGGTATAGAGAGCCGGCAGCTGCGGTATAGACAGGACTGGCTCTCTGTGTTGTGGACCCAGTCCTGTCTTTGCACAGAGAGTCGGCAGCTGCAGTCATCGGCTCCACTGACAGCGCGGCCAAAGAGGACTAGGTGAACGCACACACTATATTGCTTTACATTCAGTGGTCCCCTCCTGCACTGACAAAATCTACTTTGGTACACTGTGTCATTGGACGAGGGGACCGCTGTGTTTAATGGGAGTGGGGGGTCATATTATGGGTTGGGGGTGGCCAGGCATACTGTAGACTGGGGAATGGGGCATGTTTGGAGAAGTCTGGGCATAGCATCCAGTTCTGCATTTACATGCAGGCTCCAACACAAAAACGTCCCCTGGTCGTTCTCTGGAAGACGCAAATAGGTGATATCTAGATGACAATGCGAAATGTTGACAGGATGTATATTACAAACTGTCAATATTTTGCAGCCTGAATACAGATAGAAATTATACAAAAAGCCCAGACAACCCCGTTAAGTCCACATTTACTTTAACAGATATAAGAGATTTTAATCAATAGTTAGAAATTGGAAAATCTTTGCCGCTGATTTGGAGTGTCTCTAAAGATGTGACACTATGGATGAAGCATTCTCCATGCGAAACGAGCAGCGGCGGGACCCTGCATTACTTCCCTGGTGACATACTTCACTCCTATTACCTCTCTCTGTTCAGCGCATTCTTTATTATTTTTTATCGCTTTAGATATACATTCATTTATTTTTATTAGGCTCCTTATTATTTTGCCTTACTACATGTATTCATACTTGTAAGTTATATAGGGGGCGAATGTCTAGGTTTGCCTTGGTATCAATACTATATTTCGATATATTATGTATGTTTGCACTGCTGTGATATAATTTATAATATGTATTATTTTTATTTACTTTAGATACTGTCAGGTATCCCCCCAAATTTTCATATCTGTCTCTACTTCTACGTGTCTCTTTACTTTTGTCATTATTATTTTATTTCTTTAAATATTAAAGTGTAGGTTTACATTAAATATGGGCCTCCCTTTTTATTTTTGGTGTTTTCAATGTGACACAATTTAGTCATAACAATCACACATTTAACTATGCTTAAGGTTTTTAGGTAGGTTATCAGATGTGATTATTAGATTGTAAAAATTTGAAAAATTAGATTTTTAAAACTGTTGTCAGCTTTGTCAATCACTATAGATTTGCACAATATCATGTATCAGCAACAGATATACCTATGAGAGTATATGGTTGTTACAGATGCTTCCATTATTTTGCTAGCTAGTGATTAACTTCAATATTTCCAGCCCTCAAAACATTGCTTCAAGGTCCTCAAGACATTCATTTAATGTCTAAACTTGTTATTTTACAACTCTGTCACCTTCAAGAAACCTTTTAATGTCCCCAATTCGAAGTTATAATTGACATCATTAAAAGGTACATTGTAAAACACTGGCCTCTACAATCAAAAACCTTCGAATTTGCTCATTTTTTGTTGCTTCTTTATAAAACTTCAAAAGGAATCTGTCACCAGGTTATCACTGTGTAGTTTGAAAGCAGCATACTGTAGGGGAGAGACACTAATCCCAATGAGGTATCATTTACTGTTCTGCTTATTGTAGTTTCATTAATTCTAGGCTTTGTCCACAGGAGATGATCGCTTGAGGACTAGTTATCCCATGCTATGTAGTTCTCCTGCTCTGTGTAACCCAAATTTACATATAGTTAATTGATCAAAATAAATTCTTAACACTTAGGGTACCTTTACACGTCGCAACATTGCATGCAATTTCACTGGCAATTTGCTGGTTGCAGTGAAATCATGGATACATTGTTCTATTTTGTTGTCGTGTACAAATGGAATGAATTGTCCATGATTTCACTGCAACTAGTAAATTGCAAATACAATGTTGCGACGTGTAACGATACCCTTATATTTTATAGCTGAGCAGCAACTAGTCTGGTTGCAGATTCCCTTTAATAGCATTTCTTGAACCCACAGTATGATTTGAAATATTTGCCTGGAAGATAACTTACTGATACAGTATAACTACCTGGTTTTGTTGCTGTGCTTAGTCTCGCTATGGTGGATGAACTGTGACATTATCTGAGCACTATAACCTCACTTTTGCATTAGAGCTTGACTGTTCCTCACCCATTTTTAAGCATCCTACATACCGTATATACTCGTGTATAAGCCGACCCGTGTATAAGCCGACCCCCCTACTTTTGCCCCCAAAATCTGGGAAAACCTATTGACTCGTGTATAAGCCGAGGGTGGACCCCAGCACAGGTATACAGCCCCCAGCAGTGTGGTATACAGCAGCCTCCCCAGTGGTATATACAGCCCCAGTGGTAGTATCCAGAAGCCCTAGAGGTATATACAGCCCCAGTGGCAGTATCCAGCAGCCCCAGAAGTATATACAGCCCCAGTGGTAGTATCCAGTAGCCCCAGAGGTATATACAGCCCCAGTGGTAGTATACAGTAGCCATAGAGGTATATACAGCCCCAGTGGTAGTATCCAGTAGCCCCAGAGGTATATACAGCCCCAGTGGTAGTATCCAGCAGCCCCAGAGGTATATACAGCCCCAGTGGCAGTATCCAGCAGCCCCAGAAGTATATACAGCCCCAGTGGTAGTATCCAGTAGCCCCAGAGGTATATACAGCCCCAGTGGTAGTATACAGTAGCCATAGAGGTATATACAGCCCCAGTGGTAGTATCCAGTAGCCCCAGAGGTATATACAGCAGCCCCAGAGGTATGGCTTATATTGGCAGCCAGCCTACTTACATACACATACCCATACATACACACATATATACACACACACACACACACATACACATATATACACATACACACACACATACACACAGCTTCCTACCTTGTCCTCCCGTTCTGCAGTGCGTTCCGGTGTCCTCCGTGCTCCGTTCCCGGTCTGCTGGGCCTTGTGGTTCCTCCTGGTTCCTCCTCCTTCGGTTCCATCATGGGGGCTGCCATCTTGCTTTTTCTCTCCGCCCCCGGCCAGTGATGTCAGAGCAGGCCGCGCTGTGATTGGCTAGCACCCGTGACATGTGATCACGGGTGCTAGCCAATCACAGCGCGGCCTGCTCTGACATCACTGGCCGGGGGCGGAGAGAAGAAGCAAGATGGCAGCCCCCATGATGGAACCGAAGGAGGAGGAACCAGGAGGAACCACAAGGCCCAGCAGACCGGGAATGGAGCACGGAGTACACCGGAACGCACTGCAGAACGGGGGACAAGGTAAGAAATACTGCGCAGCGCCCCCCCACCCCCCGCGCCCCCTCCCACCATAGGATTACCGTATTGACCCGTGTATAAGCCGAGGGGGGACTTTTCAGCCCATTTTTTGGGCTGAAAAACTCGGCTTATACGCGAGTATATACGGTAATTGTTTCTTTTAATTTAATGGCTGTTTTTCAATCTAAATATGAAAATAATGATTACTATCAGCTGTTTGGTATAAATGGTTAGTGATGCACTTGACTACAATCCTACACAATCCCTAACTTTGTGCAAGTTTGTCTAGAAATAATGATGTGGTTTCGAAGCAAAGCATATTCACAGCAAATATTTAATTGAAATATTTTTCTCTTGTGCATTCATAGCATTTTGTTATTTGATTTCACCCCATTACGACCAATGACAAGTTTAGCCATCATGAAAAAATGACAGTTCCCGCATCATGATGGCTAAACTCGTCATGGCTTTGAACTGTGACAGCTTGTAAACAAACAGTGAGAGTTCAAATCTAACAGCTGTCAGTGACAGCTAAGGGTCAGGGGCAGAGGTGTGGGGACCCTTTTTAGTGGTCCCCACACTCAGAACGATGTGATCGGTCAGTCAATCTGACTGACCGATCACATCATGATCACGCAGGGAAATGATGAATGTCAGCACTTCCCTGCATGATCTCTGCAGGAGCCGGGCTGTCGGCTGTGCCCGGCTCCTGCAATCATCCCCGCTGCCCGTCCACTTCTGTGCCCGCTCTCCTGCCTTTAATCCCTGCTCTCCGGTCTCCTGCCTCTGCTCCCCTCACTCCTCTCCCCGCTTCCTCCTCCCCTCTCTCCTGCCTCCACTCCCGGTCTCCTGCCTCCGCTCCCAGTCTCCTCCATCCTCTCCCTGCTCTCCTCCCTCCTCTTCTTGCTTCCTCCTCCCCTCTCTCCTGCCTCCGCTCCTGGTCTCCTCCGTCCTCTCTTCGCTCTCCTCCCTCCTCTACCCACTTCCTCCTCCTTCCTCTCCTCGCTTCCTCCTCCCCTCTCTCCTTTCTCCGCTCCCCAGTCTCCTCCGACCTGTGCCCCGCTCACCTCCTCTCTCGGCTCCCCGTTCTCCTCCTCTGTCTGCTCCCTGCTCTCCTCCTCTATCTTGTGCTGCCCGGCCACTCACCAGCTCTGCCCCGCTCCACTCAGCCTCATCCTTGCATGGAGGAGATGAGGTTGAGAGGAGCGAGCTGACAGCCAGGGGCAGCGATCACTATGTGGTCGCTGTCCCTGTGTCGCCCCCTAAGTGCTATTTAGGGTCTGGGGAGAGGGAGTGTAGGGTTACTCCCCTCTCCCCATGGTGATCGGCACATCATAATGTAATTGTGATGGGCCAATCACCATGGTAACCAGAGGTTGCTATGGCGACATCTGGTAGCTTGACCCAAGCCTCAGAGATCATGTGATCTCTGGGACTTGGGTCAAGGTACCAGATGTTGCCATGGCAACATCTGGTAACCTGACCTAAATCCCAGAGATCACATGAGCTCTGAGGCTTGGGTCAGATTACCAGATGTCGCCATGGCAACCCGAGGTAATCTCTGGTAACCTGGTACTTGGGTCAGGTTACCAGAGGTCGCCATGGCAACTTGAGGTTGCTATGGCGACATATGGTAACCTGACCCAAGCCTCAGAGATCATGTGATCCCTGGGACTTAAGTCAGGTTATCAGATGTCGCCATGGCAACCCGAGGTTGCCATGGCGACATCTGGTAACCTGACAGCTGTACTGTATGGCAGATCATTGCCCTACAGTGCAGCATCAGTGTGACCCCCCAGAGACTGCAGCTAAAGGACCCTTGATCCTTTGCTGCAGTCTCTGGAGGCGACTGACCATCATGGGACCATCGTTGTGGACTACATCAGAGGGCATCGGGGTAATAAAGATGGAGTCGAAATATGTGTTTGTGTTTTTTGTTATAATAAAATTATTTTTTTCACGGTGTGTTGTGTCTTATTTATCATTGACTTAGAGGTTCCTAATGGCCGGGTCTAACATTGGCCCAACATTATGAACCTCGGGCTTAGTGTCAGCTGCCAATACAAAGCTGGCGCTAACCCCATTATTACCCAGTTTTCTGGGTACAGCGCCAGGAAATGGCGCTTCTAATGAATGCGTTTTTTCCCGGGATGGCTGTGGGCTGCAATTTGCAGTGTGGGGGGCCCAGAGCGCTTGGGCCTCTCCACGCTGTGGATTCCAGCTCCTAGCTGCCTAGTCGTACCTGGCTGGAAGCTAAAAATATGGCGAAGCCCACGTTATGTTTTAAAAAAAATTATTTCAAGAAATAATTTAACAAAAAGCGCTCCGCTGTATTTTGGTTACCAGCCAGGTACTAAGCAGCTGGGGGTGGGTGGCAGCCCATAGCTGCCTAGTTGTACCTGGCTGGAAACTAAAAATACAGCGGAGCCCACGTCATTTTTTTCAATTATTTCAAGAAATAAAAAAAAAAAAAAAGGGCTCCGCTATATTTTGATTACCAGCCAGGTAAAACTAGGCAGCTGGGGAGGGTGGTAGCCTGTACCTGCCTGTTGTACCTGTGCTGGTGACCAAAAATACAGCAGAGACCCAAATCATCAGTGCAAAATCTCACTTGTGGGGGCTCCATTGTTTAGGCACATCAGGGAATCTCCAAATGCGACATGGTGTTCACTAACGATGTCAGCTAATTTTCCGCTTGGAGCGTCAAATAGCGCTCCAACCCGTCCAAGCCCTGCTGTGTACCCAAACATTAGTTTTCCACAACATATGAGGTATTGATTTACTCAGGAGAAATTGCCCAATAAATTTTAGGATCCCTTTTATCCTGTTTCCTTTGTGAAAATGAAAAAATTGAGGCTAAAAGAACATTTTTGTGAAAAAAAAATACTTTTTCATTTTTACAGATCAATTTGTGAAGCTCTGGAGGTTCAAAGTGCTCACTATGCATTTAGATAAGGGGCTGTCCATACGCAACATGGTGTCCGCTAACAATTGGAATTGTTAGCGGACACCATGTCGTGTATGGAGAGCCTCTGTGTGCCTAAACATTGGAGCTCCCCCACAAGTGACCCCATTTTGGAAACTAGACCCCCAAGGAACTTATTTAGATGCATAGTGAGCACTTTGAACCCCCAGGTGCTTCACAAATTAATCCGTAAAAATGAAAAAAGAAACTTTTTGTGAAAAAAAAGTACTTTTCATTTTTATGGATCAATTTGTGAAGCACCTGGGGGTTCAAAGTGCTCACTATGCATCTAGATAAGTTCTTTGGGGGTCTAGCTTCAAAAATGGGGTCACTTGTAGGGGAGCTCCAATGTTTAGACACACAGGGGCTCTCCACACGGGACATGATGTCCGCTAACAATTCGAGCTAATCTCTGGGACTTAAGTCAGGTTATCAGATGTCGCCATGGCAACCCGAGGTTGCCATGGCGACATCTGGTAACCTGACAGCTGTACTGTATGGCAGATCATTGCCCTACAGTGCAGCATCAGTGTGACCCCCCAGAGACTGCAGCTAAAGGACCCTTGATCCTTTGCTGCAGTCTCTGGAGGCGACTGACCATCATGGGACCATCGTTGTGGACTACATCAGAGGGCATAGGGGTAATAAAGATGGAGTCGAAATATGTGTTTGTGTTTTTTGTTATAATAAAATTATTTTTTTCACGGTGTGTTGTGTCTTATTTATCATTGACTTAGAGGTTCCTAATGGCCGGGTCTAACATTGGCCCAACATTATGAACCTCGGGCTTAGTGTCAGCTGCCAATACAAAGCTGGCGCTAACCCCATTATTACCCAGTTTTCTGGGTACAGCGCCAGGAAATGGCGCTTCTAATGAATGCATTATTTCCCGGGATGGCTGTGGGCTGCAATTTGCAGTGTGGGGGGCCCAGAGCGCTTGGGCCTCTCCACGCTGTGGATTCCAGCTCCTAGCTGCCTAGTCGTACCTGGCTGGAAGCTAAAAATATGGCGAAGCCCACGTTATGTTTTAAAAAAAATTATTTCAAGAAATAATTTAACAAAAAGCGCTCCGCTGTATTTTGGTTACCAGCCAGGTACTAAGCAGCTGGGGGTGGGTGGCAGCCCATAGCTGCCTAGTTGTACCTGGCTGGAAACTAAAAATACAGCGGAGCCCACGTCATTTTTTTCAATTATTTCAAGAAATAAAAAAAAAAAAAAAGGGCTCTGCTATATTTTGATTACCAGCCAGGTAAAACTAGGCAGCTG